>JAQQSK010012426.1:0-11882 GCA_028658325.1 Potorous gilbertii | reverse complement strand
CCCAGCCTAGGTCCGCCTAGCTAGTGCTTGGGGTCTGAGATTCATATGCTGCTCCCCAGCCTCAGGGCTTTTGGTGGCAGGCCTGGCTGCTCTTCAATGGGAGCTTATCTGCTGGTTCTCAGGTGGGGGCAGGGCCGCCTCCCAGGCCCAGTTCCCTCAGGAGGTTTATGCAGAGATCTTTTGTAATGGAGCTGCGGTGGAGCTCCTGCCTGCTCTGGGAGCCTCTGGCTGCCCGCTTCCTCTGCCGCTGGTCTGCCACTGCTTCCCGAGGGGGCCTGAGTCCCGGAGACACCCCGTTCCCCTCTCAGCCCATCTCTCTCACTGACCTGTGAGTCCGTGGGTGGAGGGACCCTCGCGGCTGCTGGAGATTCCGGTCCCTGAAACCTACTTGGATCTGCTTGCTCCCCTCAGTGCCGTGTGGCCGGGGCAGGGCAGGACAGGGCTCCGCTCCCGTCCAGGGCTCGATGGACCCCTGGGGTCGGATTTTCAGAGCTCTCTGCAACGGAAATCTCTTTCACTGTGTTGCTGCACAGCTTCCACTGTTCCAGAATTTGTTGGGAGTTCTTTTTAGAGGAAATCCATGGGCTGTGGGTTCGGAGCTAGCAAATGTGAGTCTTTCTACTCCGCCATCTTGGCTCCACCCCCCCCCCCCATATGTCTGTGGGGCTTTCTTGACAAAGGTACGGGAGTAGTTTGCCATTTCCTGTTCCAGATCATTTTACAGATGAGGAAACTGAGGCAAACAGGGTGAATTGATTTGCACAGGGTCACACAGCTAGTAAGTGTCTGAGGCTGGATTTGAACCTAGGTCTTCCTGACTCTAGGTCTGATGCTCTATCTACTGTGCCATCTAACTGCCCAGTATAACTGTAAGATATGTAAAAGTCCCAGGGAAATGAAATTGGAAGTTCATAGAATTTGACAGAAGAAAGGGACCTCAGTGACTATATAGAGTTCAACCCATATCTGAAAAAAAAATTCCCACCACAACCAATCTTGACAAGTGGTCATCCAACATGAGCTGGGTGAACAGTGATGAAGGGGAGTCCCTGTGACCTCCCAAAGACCCAATACTACTTTCAAATAACTCTCATTAGTAAGTTTTTGTTGTTACTGTTTTTCCCGACACCAAGCCTAAATTTGCATCTTTTCAGCCTAATTCTGTTTCTTCTTAATCTGTCTGTGGGACCAAACAGAGTAAGTTGAACCCTCTTCCTCTTGACTGCCAGCCCTTCCTTTCTATCCTCTCCTCCCCACCCCCAGTTTCTCTAGGCTTAGCATCCATGTTTAATGTTCAGAACTCCAGAACCTTTATCATTCTGATTGTTCTCTGAATGCTCTCCATCTTATTATAGACTTTCTTAAAATATGATGGGTAGAATTGAACATAGTATGTGATCCATGAACACAGGAAGTTCCCTAACCAAAGCAAAATAGAGTGAAATTGTCACCTCATTCCTGGAAACTGCCTCTCAATGTTATCTGAGTGCACATTAACCTTGTTAACTGATGATACTGAACTTGCGGTCTAGTAAAACCGCTACATCTTTTTCAAGCAAACTGCCATCTAGTAGAGTGGAAAGAGCAGGGACTCTTGAAGTTAGAGGACCTTGATTCAAATCTTACCCCTGATATTTACTGTTTGCATGACTTTGCGTAAGTCATTTAAATCCATGGGTCTCAATGTTCTGCAATGTAGAATCCATCTAGCCTGGTGTCAAATAGAAATAGATCCCTGCAGACAATATATTGACTTAGGAAACTACAAATTAGTATTATCCATGATGTATTTTTATTTATTTTGCCAAACATTTCCTATTGACATTTTAATCCGGTTTGGCCATACTTAGTGGACTAGGAATTTGATGCTTCTGTTATAGCCCATCTCTATCAAATGTTTTGCTAACATTTAATTAAGTGATTTCTATAGCAGTCCCCTGATAACACAGGTTGTCATAATGACCTTTGCTTAGTCTTACATGAACTGTTCTTGATAACCTCTTTTTCTAGCTCGAGAATAAGAATACAGGATGTGGATTGCAGACATCTATGAAGTCCTAGTTGAGGCCATGAGGTATCTAAAATAAGAGTTTAATTCAGTTTCATGATTTTTTCCAATGAAGTGATGGCTAAGTAGCCTGGAATCTATCTAGGAAAAGTTGGGGTTACCTAGGAAGACAGATTGGCAGGTAAGGAATGGTTGGAAGGTAGGGAGAGGAGGAAAAAGGGACTTTAGGGTAGGAAAAAATCCAAGGACAGACTTTGTGTTGAAGTCAAGCCTAGGTGTTTGTAATGGGGGTGGGGTGACATGGGGAGGGTATTTCACACAAAGATTTAATATGTTGTGTTTTATTTTAAAAAGTGATGTTCTCATCTAGTGAAGATGTGCAAGGCTGTTTGCCCAAAACGAAATGTCTTTGTAGTTTTCCTTTATACTTTTAGAATATTTTGTATCTCCTCTCATTGCTTCTATTAATATGCCTGCCTTCAGAAGTTTCTTCTTTCTTGGATTTATTTCTTCTGCTCTCTTGTGGACTAGCGATCCAGGTAACTAAGCTTATTAGAATGGTATCTAAAATAAGAATCAGTAGTGTCTAAGAGAGGGCCTAAAGTGTTTCCTGTTGAGCCAAAGTTCTGTTTGGAGATTTTCTAGTACGTGGATTGAAATCATCCATTTTAGCTATTTTTAATTTTTGCTTCTTTTCAAGATTTTGGCTGGGTTCAGATGGAGATGAATTTGATTGGAGTAACTGGATACGTGTACTGTAAACATGGGAACTTTTTTACAGAGAGCATTGTATAATCATACTCTTCACTAATTTAAATGACTGAAAAATGCAGCAAGTTTAGAGCCAGTAGGTATCTTTAGGCATAATCTATTCCAAACCCCTCATTTCACAAATGAAATGAGGGCCTCTCTTGAGAGGTTAATTGAATTTCAGTGCTCTCTCTAGAACCCAGATCCCTTGACTCCCAGTACAGGGCTCTTTCTGTGGAGGATTTTGTCTTCTATGAAGAGCATTACTTAAAATGTTTTGTATTTGGCTTTTGAATTTCTAAAAATAGTCTCCATGAGAGTAGGAACATTGTGGTCTTATTTTTAGTTCATGTTTTATGAACTTAGCAGTGCCTTGTCATTGAATAGAACTGTATTCTAATATTAAAAACCACATTACTGCAATTTTCCCCCTCTTGCAAGAACACCACATCCACCACGCTTCAGGCCTCTTCTTTGACTACCATCCTGTCCATCTCTTATGCTTTCTAGCAGAAATTGAAAAATCATAACCTAAAAGTCCTATCCTAAGCACTCCTGGAATTACATTATTGAACATCTTTATGGTGCTTTGCAAAGTATATAGTATTTCCAGTTACATTATCTTACCCTAAACTAAATATCCCTATTAAGTATATAGGGCTGTTTTACAAATGAGGAGTTGAGGCCCAGAGGGGTTAACTGAACCTGACTAATTCAGCCAGTTAATGTTAAGCCAGCACCAGAACTTGAGCCTTTTGACCTCCTAGCACCCTGTCCACCTAAGCAATCTGCCTCCTCCAAATTAAGTCATGGGAGGATAAAACATCAGCAGCTTTCTCTCTCTACTTTTGCACTATTTAAGAAAAGAAGTTAAGTTTCCTTTCTATATTCAATGATGGCAACCAGTCACGGAATTTAACCACTAGTTTACTTATTAGGCATGTTTTTCCTGATGTCATATTGATCTGGCCATCTGCAGGCTTTAAACAGGTGCCATCCATGTGAAAATAGGTCCACTTTCACTTATTCTACCTGTACTCTTTCAGGGGTTTTATTTTAGGTTTCAGGTGTATAAGAATAGGTAGAATGTCTCATTATTAGATTTTTTTCCAGGCTGTGGTTGCTCCAGGGACCAACTCCTAAGTTCTCCAAAATATAGTAACACTTATTTAATTAGACCTGTAGTTTAGTTAGATGTGAAGCTCAATTAAGTATATATGGCTGTTCTACATTTATTAACATTTAGGAATTGTCTGTGCTGTTACATTAGATGCCTCAGTTAATTCATAGTTCACAAAGATGCTTATCTTTATTTCTTCTCATGCTGTGCTGTAAGATGGTGATGGGAGGGTAATTACAGAGCCTTGTACCTGTTGTGTTTGACAAAATAATCTCAAAGGAGTCAGTGTGTCCTCATTTACTGGGCCATAGACAATCACTGACCCATCTTGGATAGTCTATCAGTAGTAATAAATCACTTATTAAGCACCTGTCTATCTATGTATAGCACTATACAGATAGCTGTTAAAGTATGGTTTATGTGTGGTGTTTGAACTCTACTGTTTCACAGTTGCTCACATACTATTTTAGAATTGTTTTGTTGCTGTTGTTTGATGTACCCAGTATAGCTCTTTTCTCAACTTGATTCTAAGCATTGCAAGGGCAGGAACTATGTCTTTCCCTATCTCTAGGTTAGACTTTTAATAAATATATTTTGAGTGAATGACTCCAGAGCTTACTAGTCTAGGATTCTTTGTGTGATATAGGATTCCACGGTTCTTATTAAGCTATATATTTATCTTTTGATAGAAAATCTTTTAAAATATTTAACCAATGTGGGGAGCGGCTTTAGAAATATTGTGATTAGAAGACTGAGCCAAGTTTCTTCAGCTCTGTGTACCCAGAATAATGAATCACTCTTAGACCAGGACCCATAGGTGGCAATGAATTGCAGAAACTGGGAAGACAGGTTGTTGAATCAAGATAAAGCCAGGAATAAAAACTTAAGGGGCCGGCATATGTAAAGAACTGGGAGTTATAGGTAAAAGATGATGGGGGTAAGTAGTCAGAAACCAGATAAAGTCAGAAAGATGGGAACACATTAGGTATCAGTAATCTAGGCAAAGCAAAAGACCAGAAATCAAGCACAGGGGCAGAACCGCAGATACAGGGTATCCTCCATAAAGAGAGATTGGAACAAAGGTGGATTTTGTCTATTTCCGCTTTGCCCTTTGGCTCTAAGAGATCTCGGAAGTTTTCTTTTAAGATTTCTTGAAATATGATTTCTAAGCTCTTTTTGGAAGAGGGGTCATGGCATTCAGGTAATCCAATGATTCTTAATTTTTTTTCTTCATGATCTATTCTCAGGTCAGTTGTTTTTTACTATAAAATACTTACTTTTTAAAAAAAAATCAGTCTTTTGATTTTGTTGTAATATTTCTTGTTGTCTCATAGAATCCTTGGCTTCTATTTGGTCCATTCCAATTTTTAGACAGTTTGTTCTTGGGCAAAATTTTGTCCATTTTGTGCCAAACTGTTAATTCCCTTTCCAGTTCTTTTCTTCCATAGCTCTCATTTGTTTTCCATTTTTTTTTCTTCTTGCACTCTCATTGCATTGTTAAAGCCCTAAAAGGGGCTTTTTTTTTTTTTGAGCTCTTCACTTCTTTCAGGAATTTCAATTGAATTTGTGCTCAATCTGCATTTTCCTTTGAGACTTTGTTAATGTTTTGGACTCATTCTCTTCTGGGTTTGTGTCTACAGCTTCCCTGCCACCATACCAGCTTTTTATGATGGGGTCCTTTTTGGTTTGCTCATTCTTCCAGTCTCCTTCCTGTCTAATTTAGATTTGATAGAGCTGGGCTCCTCGACATTTCTGCAGGGAGGGTCTGTACTGATCCTGTTGAGGCTTTCTTAGGGTTGTTGAGTGGTATGTTGTTCCAGGCATGTTTGAACCCCAAACTTTCAGTGCTTCTCCCCAAATGGTCTAATCCAGGGCAAAGTCTGATTGCTGCTCCTCCCTTTCCCTCACCTTCAGAACCTAGGTAGATAGATGCTGGACCTACTCTAAGCCAGCCAGAATCCTCTGCTGTGCTCCTAGGCTCTCTGAAACCACTCTGCTACTAATGGTTTCTAAGCCTGCTCCTAAGTATGCCACCTCTGGGTGCAAGGGGGAACCTTCCTCAGTCCCTCCTGGATCTGTGACCTTTGACAAGTCTGCCATATTCCCATTGTGAGGCCCCTGGTACGGGTCTGGGACCTTCTCTTGCCATGCTGCTCTCTCCCTGTACTCCTGGCCAAACCCTGTCCCCAGCAGTTGCAGAGCTCTCTGTCTCCCTGGTCTGAGAAAATGACACCCTGTGATTTTTTTTTTCTTCCTTGATTTTTCCCATCAGCATTCACTCCGGTGCATTTTCTAGATCCATTTTGGGGAATCTAAATTAGAGCTCCTCGTGTCCCTCTGCTATGCCACACTCCTGGTTTTCCCTCTGCTGATCCCCTTTTAGATCAGTAAACATTGAGTGTCTACTGTGTACAAGGCATTGGACTAGGATCTGGAAAGAAAACACAAGAATCTCTGCATTTGAAGAGCTTATGTCTTTGAGGTAGATAAAACAGGGACCCATGAAGATTAACTGGGGATCGGGACTTATGCCATACAGGCTTCAGATAAGCATTCCTGACTTGAAATGCCAGCTCCGACTCTGCTTAGTCTCCGTCCAGTTTAAGCGTTTTCCCACCCAGAAAAGGATTTTCCTTCTTTAGGTAGGTGTTGGTTTCCTCCCTATGGGTTCCTAGAGACTGATACGTGTGGTTCCAAACTGTGGTTTGAATCTTTCTTTCTCCCCCACAGGAGAATTTTGGTCCCAAATAATGAATATGTGACCACTCCAAGCTGTCATTTATAAAACTGAAAGAAACTAATTTTCCCATATAAACAGTTACCCTCACCCATGTTGTGAACTTATTTATTCTTATTTTGCCACTATAAGTTTCTTAGTTACAGTATTTGATATGGCAGACTCTTTGACAGTAAAATTGTGTAGGAGGTTTGGGTTTCAGTGTTATCAAAGGAACTGTTACTGTCTTCTAGTTTTTCTTTGCAAGTTCCCCCTTCTCCTTTATTTAGTTTTTCTCTTATTCAGTTCATTCTACCTTGATTAGCAATTGAACCATGACTTGTTTGCTAATTATATACAGCTGTATATTATTTGAAACCTTTTCTGCTTCAATTGAGTAATCTTGTGGTTTCAGCTCAGCTTTGTTTACTTCCTCTTAGAAGAGATTTTCTTGAACTAGAGGTAGAACAAAACATAGACTTAAAACCTTTATTTCCATAAGGTTATCTTCCTCTTATTAAAATTATATAAGATTTCTTGAGAAATACAGTGATATAATTTCTTTCTCAATTCTCTGATTTGACAGTATCAGGTAAGACATAAAAGGTATCCTCTGCAAAGTTATTTGCCTAATTCAAGAGGTTGTTCTGTGTAGCCTCCAGATAGAAGAGGGATCCTGTAGAGATGGTGAGGGCCTCTACTTTATTTACAGATGGCATTGAAGTAATTTCATTAAGTTCTTCAGGGTTACGGGGCCTCCTTAATAAGATTCATGACTCGATAAAAAGAGAGACTTCATCTTCTCCAGAATATTCAGAATAGTGCATTTTATATTTAAGAAGGAACTGGAACCAGGAGATGTACATCAGCTGGGAGATAGCTAAACAGTTATGGTAAATGAATGTAAGAAATGATGAATACTACGGATGAAGAAAAGCGTAGGAAGACATATTCAAGCACGATCCCAAGGAAAAGATAACAGAAGATCCCAGTCTGTCTCTTGACTGCTAGTGCCCTTGTCCCATTCCATCTTCTGCCCACCTTTGTGGGTATTTCTGGGGTGGAAGAGATTTATCGTTAGTTTTCTTGATCGTTATTGGGTTTGGTGGAAACGAGGGTTGTATCATTGTTAATAATATAATTTCTCTAGTGCTCCAAAATTTGCAAAGTACTTTACAAATATCTCATTTTATATTCACAACCTTGTAAGATAAGTGCTATTATTATTTCCTTTTTACAAATAAGGAGACTGAGGCAGGAAGCAATTAAATGGTCATACAGCTAGATTTGACACAGAGTCCAGCCACACATACCAGATTTGAACTTGGATCTTTCTGACGCCAGGTTCAGTGTTATATCCACTGCACCATCTAACTGCCTCTGTGTTTTGTCGGAGAAGGTACAGGGAAATTAGGCACCCATCCCCTGTTCAGGTATCCATTTTGGCAAGAGGCAGTGACATATAATCTTGTTATAGATATATGGCAGTTGTAAAATTAGGCACAATGAGTGTTATGTGCCTGGAATGACTAATAAACACTATATGAATGAAGGGATGAGAGGGTGGAACCATAGTCTAGTTAGTCTAATCAGAGAACACTGCTGGAATTAGGATCTTAGCTGGACTTTGTAGGTTGAATTTTGATAGGTGAAGCAAAAAGGAAAAGGTATTCAACCTGATGAAATGACAAGAGCCAAATAAATACCCACAGGTCAGAAAACATGAGGTATGTTAGACTAATGGACATCAACTAAAGGGTTCACATAAAGGGTAGGAGGTAATACTGAAAATGTAAACTGAGACCAAACCATAAAGGACCTTGAATATTGCCCTAAGGAGTTGCATTTTATTCTGGGGACCATAGAAATGGTTTGAATAGAAGAGTAACTTGATCAAAGCAGTGATTTGGAAAGACACATTTGGTGGTAATATATAGAATGGTTTGTATGGAAGAAATATTGGGTCAGTAAACTTAGAAGCTAAGTAAGCTATAATTGAGATTATAAAGACTTAAACTAGATGGTAGAGGCAATGGTAGTAGGCAGTAGATTTGAGAAACATTTTGAATGGACAACAGGTTTAATTTTTAGGCTCAAAAATTGTATTTTATAGGATCATATTGAGAGCTGGAAGGAACTTTAAAGATCTAACTTACCAAATAAGTTTTTATTAATAGAATTTGTTTTTATAGCTTCTGCATTTTCCCCAAGGTATCCTCCCCTTCTAGAGACTCATCCCTCATAACAAAGAATTAAAAAAAAAACCAGTTCATCAAAACTACATTGAAAATGTCTTACTATAATAGCAATATTCCACATTCATTGTCCCCTGACTTTGGAAAGAAGAAAAGAAACTGGCTTCTCATCACTTCTTCTGGGCTGAACTTGGTCATTATAATTTTACAACACTCACTTTCAATTGTTTTGCTACTATTCTTTCCATTTACATTGTTGATTGTTGTTTGTTGTTTAATTGTTTTTCAGTCATGCCTAACACTTTTTGCGACCTCTTTTAGAGTTTTCTTGGTAGAGATAATGGAAATGTTTGCCATTTCCTTCTCCAGCTCATTTTACAGATGAGGAAACTGAGGCAAATGTGACTTGCCCAGGGTCACCTAGCTAGTAAGTCTCTGAGGCTATATTTGAACTTGGGTTTTCCTGACTGCAAGCCCAGTGTTCAATCCACTAGCTCACCTCACTGCAGTTACATTGTTGTAGTCATTGTGTGTGTTGTTTTATTGGCTCTGTTTACTTCATGTTGTGTAAATTCATCTAAGGCTTCCCATGCTTTTCTGAATTTGTCACATTCTTTGTTTTTTACATCCACGATAGTATTCCATTACATTCATGTATTACAGCTTATTTAGTTGTAAACAAGTCAGTGAACATCTCCTAAAGTAACATTACTGGCTTGTAAGAAATGATGAATGCAGAGAAGTAAGGAAAGTCTTATGAATTTTCAAGATGCAAAATGAAGGAAGCAGTGTATGCAATGACTGCAACAATGTAAATGGAAAGAACAATCATCAAAAAATCCAAAAATGAATCTTGCGAAATAATAAAGAACAAGCACAGCTCGAACACCAAGAGATAAGAGACTCAGCCCCCACCCTTTTGCAGGAGTGGAAGGTCAGCAAGTGTCGTAAGTGTCAGCAAGTTTCCAGATTTTTTTCCATGTATTGATGCTATGTTGCTTTTTTCCTTTTTCTTTTTGTTGTCCTTAAAAACTATATGGAACGTCTGTCCAGGAGGGGAGGAATACTAGGGAAACTCTGGTGATGAAAAACATCCCCAAAAAATCAATCAAAATTAAAAAAAAATTTTTTTTTAAATTGTGCTGTAAATGTTTTAGTGTGCGTGGTACTTTATTTTATCATTGGCTTAATAAGAATAGCCAGTATTTACTTAAGTTTTACAAAACTCTATCTTTACGCTGACTTACTTGATTCTCATCACAGCCCTGTGAGGTTCTGTTATCATCATCCTCATTTTGTAGATCTGCAGAGATTTAGTGATTTAGTCAGGGTCCCCCAAACTTGTGTCGGAGGCAGGATTTGAGCCAAGGTCTTCCTGACTCCAAGTCCTGAGCTTTAGCCGTTGTGCCACCTAGCTTTCTCCACTTCCTTGGAAGATATACCTAAAAAGGGAACCTCTGAGTCAAGGTATGAACATTTAGTGACTTTTTAACAGAATTCCAGGGCTTAGCACGTATAGTAAGCATATAATAAGCATTTAGAAAATCTTTATTGATTGACTCATAATTCCAAATTATTTCCGACAGTTTGCTAATTATTGCCTTCTTTTGTTATTTGCCAGTTTGTTGTGTATAAGGTGAGACCTGAGAGTTTTTTTTGATTTGTATTTATTTCATTTCACTTTGACCATTTATTTATTGGGCAGTGGTTTTTTGGCTAAAATATATGGGTTAGTTACGTATATTTCTTGCATATCAGACCATTGTTAGTAATATTTGATGTAGATTTTTCCCCCAATCAATTGATTCTCTTCTTATACTAATTTTAATATTGCTTATAGGAAAAGGTTTTCAATTGCATATAATTGGAATTGTCCATTTTATCTTTTATAATTACTTTTATTCTTGGGTTAGTTAAGAATTCATCCTTGAGGGGAGGAGCCAAGATGGCGGAGTAGAAAGACTCACATATGATAGCTCCAAACCCACAGCCCATAATTACCTGTAAAAAGAACTCCCAACAAATTCTGGAACAGTGGAAGCCACACAGCAATGGAGTGAAGGAGATTTCCGTTACAGAGAGCCCTGAAAAACCAATCCCAAACGTCCGTCGCACACCGGACGGGAGCGGAGCCCAGCCCTTCTCTGGCCGCGCGGCACCGAGAGGAGTGAGCAGCTCTGAGCAAGCTTCAAGGACGGAATCTCTGGTGGCCACAAAGGTCCCTCCACCCACAGATGCACAGGTCAGTGATAGAGATGGGCTGAGAGGGGAACGGGGTGTCTCCATAACTCAGGCCCCCTCAGGAGGCAGCAGCAGAGGCAGCGGGCAGCCAGAGGCTCCCAGAGCAGGCAGGAGCTTGGCAGGACCTCGGGTCCATTACGGAAGGTCTCCACATAAACCCCCTGACGGAACTGAGCCTGGGAGGCGGCCCTGCCCTTACCTGGGCAGAACTTAAGCTCACATTGAATAGCAGCCAGGCCTGCCGCCGAAAGCCCAGAGGCTAGGGAGCAGCTTTTGAATCTCAGACCCCAAGCACTAGCTGGGCAGATCTAGGCGGGGATGGAGAGGAATCTCAGAAGTCAAGTTATATGGCTGGGAAAATGCCCAGAAAAGGGAAAAAAAATAAGACCATAGAAGATTACTTTCTTGGTGAATAGATGTTTCCGCGCTTCCTTTCTGATGAGGAAGAACAATGCTTACCATCAGGTAAAGACATAGGAGTCAAGGCCTCTGTATGTTTGGGGAAACATCTGAAATAGATATCCAGTGGGCTCAGGCCATGGAAGAGCTCAAAAAGGATTTTGAAAATCAAGTAAGACAGGTGGAGGAAAAACTCAAAAAGGATTTTGAAAATCAAGTTAGACAGATGGAAGAAAACTGGGAAGAGAAATGAGAGAGATGCAAGAAATGAAAAATGGATCAATACCTTGATAAAGGAGACCCAAAAAAATGCTGAAGAAAATAACACCTTGAAAAGTAGGCTAACTCAATTGGCAAAAGAGGTTCAAAAAGCCAATGAGAAGAATGCTTTCAAAAGCAGAATTAGCCAAGTGGAAAAAGAGGTGCAAAAGCTCACTGAAGAAAATAGTTCTC
>JAQQSK010012425.1:0-11882 GCA_028658325.1 Potorous gilbertii | reverse complement strand
AAATTGTCTCTCCTGGATCTATTTTCCAAGTCAGTTGTTCTTCCAATGAGATATTTCACATTATCTTCCATTTCTTCATTCTTTTGGTTTTGTTTTATGATTTCTTGGTTTCTCAGAAAGTCGTTAGCCTCTATCTGTTCCATTCTAAATTTGAGAGAACTATTTTCTTCAGTGAGCTTTTGAACCTCTTTTTCCACTTGGCTAATTCTGCTTTTGAAAACATTCTTCTCCTCATTGGCTTTTTGAACCTCTCTTGCCAATTGAATTAGCCTATTTTTCAAGGTGTTATTTTCTTCAGCATTTTTGGTGTCGCCTTTAGCAAAAATTGACCCGTTTTTCATGCTTTTCATGCATCTCTCTTATTTCTTTTCCCAGTTTTTCCTCCACCTGTCTAACTTGATTTTCAAAATCCTTTCTGAGCTTTACATGGCCTGAGCCCACTGGATATCTATTTTAGTTGTTTGAGATACAGAGGCTTTGACTCCTATATCTTTTCCTGATGGTAAGCATTGTTCTTCTTCATCAGAAAGGAAGGAGGAAACATCTGGTCACCAAGAAGGTAACCTTCTATGGTCTTATTTTTTTTTCCCTTTTCTGGGCATTTTCCCAGCCAGTTACTTGACTTCTGAGATTCCTGTTCACCCCAGCCCAGATCCGCTCAGGTAGTGCTTGGGATCTGAGATTCAAATGCTGCTCCCCAGCCTCAGGGCTTTCAGTAGCAGGCCTGGCTGCTATTCAACATGAGCTTAAGTTTCGGTGCTCAGGTGGGGGCAGGTCCACCTCCCAGGCTCAGTTCCCTGAGGGAGTTTTTGTGGAGACCTTTTGTAATGGACCCTTGTTCCTGCTTGCTCTTGGAGCCTCTGGCTGCCACTGCATCCCAAGGGGAGTTTTGGAGGCACCATGCACCACTCTCAGCCAGCTTAAAAATCTCTCTCGCTGACCTGTAGTGCGTGTGGGTGGAGGGACCTTCGTGGCCGCCTGAGAATCCGTCCATGAAGCCTGCTCGGATCTGCTTTTCTTGGTGGCAGGCGGCCAGGGAAAGGCTGGACTCTGCTCCCGTTCAGTCTGTGATGGACCTTTGGGATCGGTTTTTCTGGGTTTCTGGAACGGAAATCTCCTTCACTCCGTTGCTGTGTGGCTTCCACTGTTTCAGAATTTGTTGGGAGTTCTTTTTACAGGAAATCCGTGGGCTGTGGTTTCGGAGTCAGCATACATGAATCTTTCTATTCTGCCATCTTGTCTCCTCCCTCCCATTATTTTTAATAGGTAAGAAGTGATTTATGATGAATGATAAGGTTCTAATGAGTTGCCTCAGCTTTTGATCTTTTCTCCTACTATTCCCTTCTTGAACAACCCACTTCACAAACTTGCTTCTACCCATTTCTTCAAACTGTAATCCTTGCCTGAACCTCCTCTACCCTGTACTTTTCCAATCTAAATGCTACCTATTTCTCAAGCACTAACTCAAATTCTTCCGTGAAGCCTTCCTTGACAAACCCATATCTCAGTGATTCTATCTCCTTTGAGTTCCCATAGTATATAAGACTGAAGCAACTATTTGGTTCATCAAGCAAGGTATTTATCACTTTGTGTCTGCATATCCTGCTTTTCTAAATAGTTTGTAATATCTTTGTGTTCAAGGCATGCCTCTTTAATTCTTTCATTCCTCTCAGTCTTTAACACTTTGATATGCCTAGAGTAATGTTTAATAAATATTACTGGACATTGTTTTGTTAAATAATGATACAAAGCAAAGAAATGGAAAGGGGAAATGAAAGGAATGGGGTAAGTGCGAAAATCAGAGGAAACTAAGCAAAGAAAATACGTGGAAAATGACTTAGGTCAAACAAAGGGAAAGAGAGGCTTCACGACCAAAGGAGATAATATTTATAAAGTCATACTGTCTGGAATATGGTAGGCACTTCAGTACTACTTGCCATAATTTTACAATTATTATTTAAAATTGAAATTTAGGATATAGGACTCTGAATTAAACTGAAAGTTTTATCAAAGGGAATTATTTTTTATTCCTCATTTATGACATTACCATAGCTTATCTCCACATGATGAGGTGCAACTAAAAATCCAAATGGGTTGGCAATCTCGGATAATCATCTGAAGAGACTCGGAATCACAGAAGAACACTGATAAGGGCATTTAACTTACCCAGGACAATAGACTAAATAAACCCCTCATGTGCTGCCCAGTACTCAGTTATTACAATGGAATTTCTAACCACCATTTATCCTACACAAGATCATGTACCTTAAATCACCCCATGTAGCATGTGTGACTATATCAGTTACGCTCTGGAAACTTTAGTAGTAAATACAATGTTATAGAGTCTCAAGTTTGGATGGAACCTCAGCACCCACTCAATTCAACCCACACCAACACAAGAATCTTTTTGTCAACATTCTTTCAGGTTTTCATGCAGCCACCAATTCAGTAATTCTATGGATGAAGTCTCCATTTTACTCTGGGGCATCCCGTTGCACTTTGGAACAACTTTGTTGGGATTTTCAATAAATATAACCCACGCTTCTTAGTTCTAGTATCTGATATTATTTCTATGTATGACATCTCCACAAATAGTAGAAGACTTGTATCTAGTATTTCTGTCCTTCAATCTAGAATGTCTCACTGCCTTCAGCTGAACTTCACATCCCATCATTTTGAATTCCACCTTGGGTATCTTGCAATGGATGATTTCTAGCTCATCAAAATCTATGGCATAATATGACATCAAATTGGATGCTACTTCTTTTCTAGTTCTGTTACAAAATTAATTCACCTTGAGTTAGAATTTTGTGATTTTTTTTCCCACAGGATTTGACGTCTAGCCACAACTTTTCCCTGCATCCTCAATTCCGAAGTCTTACATCCACATTTTTACTCCAAATATAGCATTTAATATATATCCCTATTTAATTATAGTTTATTAGACTGTCTTTTTAGCCAATTGATCTTGAGCCAAATGATGTTGAGTCTGAATCCCATGGAGCCTGTCGTTAGATAAGTTTGCTTAATGAACAGGAAGAGGCAGAGCTACATTAGAGCTGAAAGTATGTTAGTCTTGAGAGCAGTCAGAACTAGGAAGGGTAGAGACTGCCAGCTAGCATGAGTGAATGGGCTTCTTTGTGATTTTGTTTAAGATAGTATGCTTGTGATTCGTTAAGTGGAGCCAATTTGTGGGAAGCCTATAAAGGTGAAAGAGTGGGGATGGTGTTGTTCTTTGCATTGTTATTGGGTATAGATTTTCTCGATTGCGATGAATTTGGCTTTCTGCACACTAAATAAATGTTTTCATTCTACCTTTCATGTGGAGGGTCTGTGGTATTTCACTATTCAGAATTAGCCTCAGTAAGAGCTTTAATACTGCATTAGTGCTCTACCTCCTCAATCACGGCTATATTAAATCTCAATACTATATAGAATATTAAAAAAATAGGTAAAGGAGGAGTACTACCAGATTCCTTTGAGGACACAAATATGATTTTGACACATCAGCCAGAAAGAGTGAAAATAGAGAAAGAAAACTACAGACAAATTTCGCTAATGAATAGTGATGCAAAAAAATTGAATAAAATACTAGCAAAGAGATTACAATATTGTATCACAAAAATGAGCTAGTAACATTTAATCAGGAATGTGGGGATCGTTCAATATCAGGAAAACTATCAGCATTAATTAAAAAAAGTAGTTGTACAAGCAAAACAAATGCAGTCATAATTAGAAGGAAAATAAGAAACTGGGAGTAGGGGGATTTGCAACAAGTTTTTTTTTTCTCTGATAAAGGCTGAATTTCTCAAAAATACATATAAATGAACCAAATTTGTAAAGGACAGAGACAAATAGTTGACAAATTGTAAAAGAATATCAATAAGCAACTTCCAGAAGGAATAAAAGCTTTCAATCACAATAAAAATGGTTAGAGAAATGCTAATTAAATCAACTACGAAATAACATTTCACACCTATCCCTTTGACTAATATGGCAAAAAAAGGAAAATGACAAATACTGGAGGAGATGTGACAAAATTGGTATGGCAGTGCACTCTTGGTAGAGTTATGAACTAGTCCAACCATTCTGGACAGCTGTGTGCCACAGCACTAATCAATGAACTAGGGATTTTTTGAGACACCAGAGAAAAAGTTTATTTTCCTTCTCATGAGAAAGGGCACACCTCCCTTACTCCTAGGTCTGTTGGCAGCAGGAGAGTGTAAATTGGTTACAGAAAGCAAGTCTTAGTTATACCATAAAGCAAATTCCTCCTTCCTAACCTTCTACCGCCTTATCCTATTGGCTGGATTTCAGGATGCAGAATCTATTCATGGAAATCTTCCCCAGTGGCAAAGAGGAAAGGCAGTTAAAGACAAATCTTGCTCAGAGGCCAGAAAAGGCACGATGTCTTTAAGAACTATCTGTTCTGGGCAGTTTCAAGGCTGTTCTACAAGACTAAGCAGTTTCCGTATGTACAGAGTTTGCACAATATTCTCTTTTTTCACAGAGATTGGAGGTTGAGCAGCATGTTCTGTTATGTCACATCCCCGAGAAGACTTCTTTTTTCCAGGAATTTCTTCCTTAACATAGGGATGACACAAAATGAGCACATAAAACAACATCATAGAATGGGGCTTGAGCAGAAGCACCCTATAATTCCCACCTAGAGCAAATATAGCCCAAAATCCTGGGATAAGGAGTGAAGCTCTCTTCTTCATAGCTATTTCCTACCGCGATTGTACTAGAGTTGTCCCTGTCCCAACATGTCCCATGTGAGAGATTAGATATTTAGGTGGTTGGTCAACTTCAGGTACACAGATGACACAGCACTGTCCTGCATAGGGAGTAACAACTGCCTTAAAGGATCAGGCATTTGCAGATTGAGGGTAGTAAGCCTGCAGAAAACAAATCTGACAAAAAATGTGAACAGACAAAAAGTCAAAAAGAAACAAGGAGATAATAACATGCTTCTGGATCCCATGGACCAATTATCAAAGCTTCATTCACTTTGTTTACTGTTTTCCAATTTGCAGTCCCTGGGTCACCATTTTGGCTAGAGGTACACCCTCTTTAATCTGATTTGGCAGCTGGTTAGCCCTTTTTTCTCTCTGCCAGTGTAATGAACCTAGATACAGTGTTTCAGACTGATCTGCAGGGGCAGCTCCTATCTTCCTGCTCAGTCTAAAATCAAACCCCTTTCCTCAAAATATTTTATGTAATTCATTAGATGGAATGAAATCTATTCTTCCAAAACCTACCCCTGCTCTCAACAGAGAAGCAAACAACTCTTTTCTTCTCAATCCACTCTAACCCTGAATCTACTGGCTGTCCATTCTTTTCTCTCAAGAAAATCTATCTTTCTCACCAATTCTTACTGTCCAAGGTACCAGTGATTCTTTCATTTCTGGGGGATCTGTGATCTCCTCCTGAGCAAAATACCCAATTACCTCCCCAAACACTGTGGGGGCCCCTGTTTCACTTGCTTCCTTCTCGATAATGGCCCAACCTCAGCATCTTCACTTGTTTCATTCTCTTCCCGCACATCCTCCTCTTCTCTCTTTAGACCCGAATCATGCCCAGCCTATGCAAGTGCTGCATTCAATTTCCTATTGTTAACTTTTTGCCTCCTGTGATAGAAACCAACAACATCCATCTCTTTTATTACCTGAACCTCTACAGCTTCCTCTCCCAGAGTGCAGGACAGAAAGCCTCTCCTACAAACCAGGCAACTCCCTTTCCACGTCAACCTTTTCCTCCAGCACCACGTCTCCACATTTATGTACAATTCTATAGCCTGTTAGCAAGACCCAACCTTTCCTCATACCCCTGCTATTTATTTCCCTGGTTCCATTGTTATTCCGTGCAAACACCTCTCCAAGTCCCTGGGTTCTCCCTTCTGAAGCCTCTGTTCCCAGTTTTCACAATGCCTTCTCCCTTTAGTCCATTCTCTTTCTAGAGAGGAACAAAAGTCCTCCCACCCTGAGACATCATTTCTTCCTCTGTCTCCTCTGCCTTTCTCTCTCCAAATAGAGGTCTGATATTTTGCAGCCCCATCCTCATCTCTATTTGTATCACCAATGCAATATTCACATCGCCCACAATGGCCACCAATATCACAGCACAATCACAATCTTGAAATGACACAGAATTTCCACATGGAAGGCAGAACCAAAACATTGATTCAGAACCAAATCCATCACAGCAAGAAAAATCTGTACACAATAGAATGCAGAGGACAACACATCCCCAAGTGGTTCCCCTGCCAGGCTACCAACAAACCAGGTCCATTATACTCATCACAAGGAGCTCTCTTATATAAAATCACAAACAGTCACAAAATCACTTACACTACGCATGAGACTGTATCCTTCCTACCTCTGACCCCTCTCAAGAGTAACTTCCTCTCAATTCTGCTCTACCTCTTCCATTTCTTACTCTGCCCATTCAGCAAATCCCTCCCACGACAGGCGCCATAGGACTTAATGAACCTGTTAATGAACAGTAAAAGTTTTCCAATTCAAATTACCTTTACATTAACCTGATCAAGATATTGATCCAAGACTATTCAAAAGGGCACATGATCAAAATGCTATCCACCTCCAGAGACAGAACTGGTGAACTATGTAGTTTTTTAATGTTATTTTTCTTAGGGATTTTTTGAGGGGAAGGGGATTTTGTAATAAGGTGAATATGGATACATTTTGTATGACTTCACATATATAAAGTCTAAGTCCTCTTCTCAAGGAGAGTGCCGGGACTGAAGGAAACAATTTGCAACTCAAATTTTTAAAGGACTGTCAAAAAAATCGTTACGTGTATTTGGGAAATATGTAATTAAAGGAAAATATGGTTTTTTTTAATCCACTCATATCACATTCCTTTTCCCATTTTCCACCAGCATGGAGAACTTGCTCCCAGGTAATAGAAATTTGCTCCAGCTGAGAAAAATATTCAGCCAATCACAACCTATCAGGAGTAAAATATTATCAGGAAATATTAACATATTCCGCTAGCACTGAAAACTCTAAATTAAAACAACTAGGGCAGAAAACCCTGGAACACCAGCAGAAACAGGGAGGAGTCAACAGAGTCAGTCCTTTAATGCCGTCAGTCAGTTTTGGGATGAACAACCCTAGATCACCAGCACAGAAAAACTCTAAAAACCATCACCAAAAAACAAAGGAAGAGATGAAACAGGGCAGGATAATGAGGGCCGGATTGGAAGAATATAGGAAATGTTGTGCTGTAATCCACTTAATTTGAAAGAAAGACCAAGAACTACCAAAAAACAGTTATGACTAACCAAAATCATTTGGGGCAGAAAAAGGCTGATGAACCATGAATTGATCAGCAAGGAATGAGACTGTGAGTCTTTGAGATTCATCTCTCAAGGAAACCATAATCAGAAGGCAGGAACCCAAAAAGTGGAAGACAGAAGAATATAAGGAGTAGAGGTGGGGGAGGTAGTGCCAAGGGTAAGAAGAAGTAAATTACCAAAGAGACTTCAAAGACCTTAAATATAAACATATAAATTCACAGAAAAAAAGAAAAAGGAAAGCTTTAGAAGTAGAGTAAACTACAACAGGATAAAAGTAATAAAGTCAGAAGACAAGCAGAAGTTTTTGAGGAAGGATAACAACCTTGGCTTATGAAATGGATAATTCTGCAGTGTTGATGGAATACAAAGTGGAACTGTATGACTAGAAAACTAGATGTATATAAATGGGGTTCAGAAGAAAAGGGCGTGTTTAAGGCATATGTTCAGAGACCATGTCCATAAAGATGACTGTTTAAGTTCTGAGACTAAATGAGTAGCCAAGTTATAGAATTAAGAACAAAAATGTGAAAGAGTTACATACAGATACTTCAGGAATAACCCCATTAAGAAGTCAGGAATATTACAACTGTTTTGGGAACTATTGAGACCATATGTTATATGTTCAAATGAAAGGAATTTACGTTGATACATGTAAGTAGAGAATTTGCAACTTTTTAAAAAATAACTTTTTATTAATTTCTTCTGCTTCTTACATGATCAAAGTTATCCTGTGTATCTCTTTTCCTCCCTCTCTCAGACAGCCATGTCATATATATCAGTATTTTTTAGAAAGAAAAAAAAATACAGCGGAACTTATCAATATATTGAACAAACCTAAAACACATACAATTTATAATAACTGGAGATCTCCAACCTCCATGAAGTGTATTTGTGGTGTCCTCTAATATCTCTTCAATTAAGTCTTGCTATACTTTCACAACTTTGTCATATTTACTTTTGATTTTTTGGTCTTTGGTTGTTCTTTTCATTTACATTATTATAATTACAATGTATATATACATTTTTTTGTCTCTGCTTTCTTTGTTGTACATAAATTTATATACATTTTTTCATGTTCCCTCAACTCATCACTTTCATCCTAAGGCAATATTTTAAAACAGAGGAGTGAAACATGTGTCCCGCCATATTTCACCAGAGTGTCATTAAGACAGGATCCCTTAGTCCCTGATAACCTAAGTGAATTATTTAAGCTATGAAACTTCAAAGTGTACTAAGCCTTTCAGGAAATGTCTATTATTTCATTTGATCTTCACAGTAACTATATAAAGACAGCACTAGTCACATTTTACATGAGAGGAAACTGATGCTAATTGAAGCTAAGAGATTTGCTCAGAATCATAGCCGTCCACCGTGTCAAAATCATAGTGTGCAAAGAATGATTCAAACTCAGATCTTTCTGATTCCAAGTTCTTCCCTCTATTCATTATCCTACATTGCTTCTCTAGTAATTATGCACTCATAAGAAGTGGAATAAAATTAAAATTCTCAAAAGAAGTTTTTAAGTCATTCCTTCTCAGTCCATATCCTCAAACATCTGATAGTGGTGTGTGTGATTTTGTCTATAGCTAGTCACTCCTTAAACTTAGTTGGCATTGATAAACCTCATAATTTAACCAAATCTGACTTTCTACTGACTCATGCCTTTGGTTCATGATAAATTCTATTCAGTAGACACACCAAACAGATTGACATTTCAATTTAACAGAAATTTATTAGAAGTGGGAAAACAGATCTGAATGCAACACTTCTCATTGTCAGGAAGCTTAAATTCTATAGGAGGACTGTAATATGTACACAGAAAAATATACTTCAAGCTAATATAAAGAGATTGTGAATATAAAGGGATAAGTTATCTGAGAACTCATCTAATATAACCCTGTCATGTTATTAGGTAAATCTAAACATACTACCCTGCCCAGGGTCTCACAGATAATAAGAAGCCGATTCAAAAGTTGAACCCAGGTCTTCTGACTCAAAATCTTCTATCTACTCTTGCACCAATTAAAATTCTTCAGCAAATCATACAAAGGGAATAGAATTTCCATATTTTGAAAAGTAACAGGTCACCAAGATCAGCAAAATTTGGAAGTTGGACACAGGTTGGGGGGGAGGGGAATCCATGATAGCATGCTTTTAAAGAGGATCTAGAAATGTAGGCCAGTTAAGTAAATGTTGAGTTGAGTGAATTACAGTGCTTGATAGATTCTGATCTTGTCTTACCTAATTTTTATGAATGAATTCAACAAAAAAATGGAGAAATATGTTTATCCACTAAGTGAAAGATATATAATGTGGGAAGAATTTCTCCTGTAATAGAGAACCTAGAATTTTAAGGTTGTGAAAAATAACAGAATAATGTAAAAAATTAACAGCATGAAATCTACTAAAGATCAATGTACAAAGAAGCTCTATACTTAAGAATTTGTATTTTTTATGAACTGAACAGATAGGGCTTGAAGGTATTAATAGTATCATATGTGGAGATAATTTTTCAATTTTAGTTAGCTACAAATCAACACGTCAACACTCTGACATTGTATCAAAAAGGTAATGAGGTATTTGAGTGAATTAACAGTCTAATTTGGCAAGAAAAGAAGTACTCTCAACAATACTGAATTTCTATTAGTCTGACTATACCTCAAGTACTGTGTGCATTCTTGACATGACATTTTAGGGAAGACTGATAAACTGCAGAAGTTTCACAGAAAGATAAATTGGTACTATGGTGTGGAGGCTAAGGATTTAGGCTTAAAAGTAGGAGGACTGAAGTTCAAATACTGCCCAAAGCACTCAGATATGATCTTGAGCAAGTTACTAATTTCTTTGATCATCAGTTACCTCATCTAAAACAATAGGAAAATAATAGGCCAAATCATTGGGCTATTATGAGGATTAAATGAGATAGCATATGTAAAACATTTTTCCTGGCCTTAAATCACTGTGAGAATGGGAACCATTATTGTATGAGGAGGTTGCATATCATTTCAAATAAAGAAAACTCAAGGAACGAGAAGTACCTAGCCAGGAGAAAGATATGAGGGAAGAAGAAATGATAGTTGCCTAAAGGCTGCCGTGGGGAAGAGGTATTTGAATTACACTATTCTGCCCCAGAGGACAGAATTCTAACGAACATTAACAAGCTACTAGAAATGGGCAAATTTTAGGTGATCATAGATGGGTTACAATGTACATAAAACTGTATCCAGGATATGACACCATCCTCAGTCTTCAAAATTGTAATTTAAAATATTCAGTGAATGAAAGTTCACTACCGTATATGCAGCAATTCCTGCTTTGCTTTGGTTTTGGAAGTCCTCTTTTTTCCACCCATTATAACACTTGCATATTTTATTTGATTTCATACATTTAAAGGAATCAAAATGGTTTACATTTTTCAAAATTTTTACCTGTCCAATAGTAGCAAGAGTTGTGTTTGGAAACAATGGATTTTCCACCAGTATCAGTGCTTAATCGAGAATTGGGTTATTTACGATACGGGTAATATATCCTTAGTCAGACTCTATGCATTAGGCAAGTGATGATTATTGTTTTATGACAGACTATAAAGAAAAACCAAAGAAACCCGTAACCTTTCACAATAGTCTCATTTTGGCAAAGTGACAGCCTGTACTGAAATTCACAGAGCACATTAAGGTGAGTGGGTGACGGGAAGGTCAATTTTTTTCTCATTGTAATATGTTAAACAGGGATAGTTTGTGTTTCATTTTAATCTATTGTCATGTAGTCTGAAGCATGTCTTCCAAAGAGAGATTAATTTGAAAAAGTCATCCAGTTTAGAGAAAAACTTGATTTCTTATGAAATCCCGTGATTGTAGAGTGGTAAGGGACTTTATAGCTAAGAAATAACAGCCAGAAACATTCAAGTATTCTATCCCTTATAAGGGTAGGGATGCCTTCTCATTTACATAATAACTAAATCAGCTGAAGAAAAAGATTCCTGGTTCTTTTCTACCGTCCTTTCAAGAGATAAATGCATTTTCTGATTGACAAAATACTCTTCCTATTAAAGATAGAATCAGAGTCTCTCTTTGGTCTGCAAATAAAGTTAAATTTCTGAACATGAAGAACAAACCACAAGTCAAAGTTTAGTATCTCTCTTCATTAAAACATATTTCCCCAAGATGATTTTAATAAGTTATTCCCAAAGTCTTAATTCGGTTATATTATGTTTTATGCTTTGCTTAAAATAAGCAAAAAATAATACTGAAGATTATAAAGTGTTGCCAAAATAATTTCTTTTAATTCAAGGAAGGAAAATCCACAAGATATTTATTTGAGCCAACGTAAAAATGTCAGCATCCAGAGGGCAGAGCCAAGATGGCGGAGTAGAAAGACTCACCTATGCTAGGTCCGAACCCACAGCCCATAGATTTCCTGTAAAAAGAACTCCTGACAAATTCTGGAACAGTGGACACCGCGCAGCAACACAGTGAAGGAGATTTCCGTTGCAGAGAGTCCTCAAAACCGACCGCAAAGGTCCCCCAGACGGGAGCAGAGTCCTGCCCGGCCGAGCGCTCCC
>JAQQSK010012424.1:0-11883 GCA_028658325.1 Potorous gilbertii | reverse complement strand
TTTCCCTTTTCTGGGCATTTTCCCAGCCAGTTACTTGACTTCTGAGAGTCCTCTCCACTCCCTGGCCCAGATCCGCCCAGCTAGTGCTTGGGGTCTGAGATTCAAATGCTGCTCCCCAGCCTCCGGGCTTTTGGTGGCAGGCCTGACTGCTCTTCAATGGGAGCTTATCTGCTGGTTCTCAAGTGGGGGCAGGGCCACCTCCCAGGCTCAGTTCCCTCAGGGGGTTTATGCAGACATCTTTTGTAATGGAGCTGGGGTGGAGCTCCTGCCTGCTCTGGGGGCCTCTGGCCAAGTGGCCTCTGCTGCGGCCGCAGCCTCCCGAGGGGGTCCAAGTCCTGGAGGTACCCCGCTCCCCTCTCAGCCCGTCTCTCTCACTGACCTGTGTGTCTGTGGGTGGAGGGACCCTCGTGGCCACCGGAGATTCAGGTCCCTGACGCCTGCTGGGGTCTACTCGCTCCTCTCAGTGAGGTGCAGCCGAGGCGGGCGCGGGAGAGTGCTCCGCAGGGCAGGTCTCCGCTCCTGTCCGGGGTACCTTTGCAGTTGGTTTTTCAGGGCTCTCTGCAATGGAAATCTCCTTCACTGTGTTGCTGCATGGCTTCCACTGTTCCAGAATTTGTCAGGAGTTCTTTTTACAGGAAATCTATGGGCTGTGGATTCGGAGCTAGCAAATGTGAGTCTTTCTACTCTGCCATCTTGACTCTGCCGAATTTCTTTTTCAATGAAGGATAGTTGTATTTCTGAATCAAATGATGACTTTTTAATCAGAGGTATAGAATTTTTCCAAATGCAGACAATAAAGGATGCAGAAAGATTTGAAAGACTAAACAATCAGCTTCCCAAAGTGTGAAAAAGAAATTTACCTGTACAAATCACACCAGCATCTTCATCATGCTCACAATTGTGTACAAACCAGCCTGCATGGGAACATTGGCCTAGGTAGTTTTCACCTCCAGAAAAGTCTACATCATCTAGAAGAATCTGATCAGGGGCCTGGCCAAAATGGGCTCTGCCAGGGGCTGAGACAGCCTGTCCACACCCAAGCTATCTGCATACCACCTGGGCATCTTTCAGATCCCAGAAGTCATCACACACTGTTCCCCAACGTCCTTCAAGGTAAACTTCCACACATTCAGAACACCTTCCATTCCCAGTCACTAGTCGGACTGTTAGCCAGTCTCGGGGGAGACCCAGAAAAAAGCCCAGAAATCTAGTGAATGACATGAGTCTTTTCCATCTCCTGGGACCTCGCCCACTCATTCACTCTGCCCACTTTTGAGTGTGCCCTTCGGTTTGTCTGCTGCTGCCAGTTCATTTGCACTGGTAAGGACTTTGGAGATTATCCAACAACATAATTAGCATGATCATAACTGACATTTATATGGCACTCTATGGTTTGTGAGTCCTTTGTCCATCTTACCTCATTTGATCCTCCAAACAACCCCTGCTACCACCATGTACTGCCGTGATTACAATCATGATTTTACAAATAAGAAAACTAAGGGTGAAATAGATCAAGGAACTTGCCCAGATCCAATAAGTCTCTTAGGCAGCGTTTGAATTCATCCATTTCTGACTCTAACTCCGGTGTTCTGTGCATTGTGCTTGGCTTCTTTCTTACCATCAAAGGACACCTCACTGTAGGGGCCCTGTGGGGACTCAATGTGGTATAACGGACAGAAAACTGGACTTGTGAAGAGAGGGTCCAAAACCCACTCAGATATTAACTAGTGATGAAATGAGGAAAGTAATTTATCGTTTCAAAGTCATACTTTCCTCATTTGTAAAATTGGACATAATAGGGGATCCCTCACTGAGCTATTGTGGGAGTTGAATTAGTGTATGTATAGTGCTTCATAAATCTTAAAGAGCTACATAATTGTGATTATATATACATATATATATATATATATATATATATATATATATATATATATATATATATATATACACACATGCATACAGACTTACAGATATAAGAGTTTGAAGGATCCATAGAGATCATCAAATCCAACCTCCTCATTTTATAGCTGAACAAATTAAAGCTCAGAAAAGTTCAGTGACTTGCCTAAGGTTTCACTTAAGCAGGATAGTCTCATGTAGGGAATATTTCAAGTCCTGCCTGGCACTGTGCTAAGTGATGGGGATACAAAAATAGTCAAAAGACAGTCCCTGCCCTGGAGGAGCTCCCAATCTAATGGGAGAGACAACATGCAAATATATTCAAAGAAAACTAGGGTATATACAGGGTAAATAGAAGATCATTAACAAAGCAAGTACGCTGGAATTAAGATGGGTTGGAGAAGACTTCCTTTAGAAAAGGAAATTTTAGTTGGGATGTAGAGGAAGCCAGAGAGGCCAACAGTAAATCAGAGAAGAGGAGGGAGAACATTACAGACATGGAATACCGCCAGATAAAATGCATGGTGTTGAGAGATGAGTGTCTTTTTCATGGAACATCCAGGAGGTTAGTGTCACTGTATTGAAGAATATACGTCAGAGAGTAAGGTATAAGAAGACTGGAAAGGTGGAGAGGGGGAGGGCTAAATTATGAAGGGCTTTGAACACCAAACAGAACACTTTGTATTTGATCTTGGAGGCCATTGGAAGTCACAGAAATTTATTGAGTAGAGCATTAACACGATCAGACCTAAGCTTCAGAAAAATCACTTTATGACTGAGGATGGATTGATGGGAGGATGGATAGGAGTGGGGAGAGAATCAAGGCAGACAGATCCACCAACAATCTGGGTATGAGGTGAGGAGGGTCTAAATCAGAGTAGTGGCAGTGTTACAGGACAGAAACATGTATATGAGAGATGATGCAAACGTTAAATGGGTGGCCTTGGCAATAGCTTGGATATGGGGGAGTGAAGGATAGTGAAGAATATGGGACAACTCTAGATTGTGAGCCTGAGATACTGGGAAGATGGTGATATCCCTACCAATAGGGAAGGAGAATACAAAGACTTAGGGAGAAAAATAATGAATGAACTCTGATTTGGACATATTTGAGTTTAAGGACATCTGAAAAGCAGTTGGAGATGCAAGAGTGGAGATCAGCAGAAAGGTTAGAGAAGGATGGGTAAATCTGAGAATCATTGTCATCGAGAAGGTAATTGAATCCATGGAAGCTGCTGAGACCACTAAGTGAAGGAGTATGGAGGGAGGAGAGAAGTGAGCTCAGGATGGAACCTTGAGGGACGCCTACAATTAGACTCTGCCATATTTTAGCAGGGTGACCTTGGGTGATCTATATCTCACTGCGTCTTAATTGTCTCATCAACAAAATGAAATCATTAGACTGGATGACTACTGAGTCCATTATATCTGTACCATAATAGTTCAATATTATATACAGTTAATAGGAGAGTCAGACCTGATAACTTGCCTTTCTATTCAATATATTTTCCTTTTATTCCTGAAGTTACTGATACAAAATAATATTCTCTTGCACATGTGTGCCATTTAGTATTTTCAAAGTACTTTCATGTTCATTATCTCTTTTGATACTCAAAGATTCTGTTGGGTTGAGAGAGTTGACTGTTATCAGTCATGGGTGGGCTGAGGCAATATAATAAAAATGACAATTCTACCTAAATTAATTTGCTTATTCAATGCCATACCAATCAGTTTATCAGATAATTATTTTCTAGAGGTAGAAAAAATAATATCAAAATTCATCTGGAAGAACAAAAAGTCCAGAATATCAGGGGAACTAATGAAAAGAAATGCTAGGGAAGGTGACCTAGCTCTACCAGATCTCAAATTGTATTATAAAGCAGCAATTATCAAAACCCCTTGGTACTAGCTAAGAAGCAGAAGGGTAGACCAGTGGAATACGTTAGGTACCCAAGACACAGTAGTCAATGAATATAACAATCTACTGTTTGGTAAACCCATAGACCCCAGCTTTTAGGATAAGAACTCACTGTTAGACAAAACTGGAAAGAGTTGATGTCAACATCCCCATTTTACATACGTGGAATCTGAGATTTGGAGGCATTGAAACTTGTCCAGAGTCACCCAATGACTGATGAAGTCAAAAGTCCTAGGCTTCTGTCAATTCTTTCCAATACATCTCACTATATCCCATTTATCAATCCTGAACCATTACTAATAGTGCAATTTAAATATGCCTGTGTTGCAGGTAAGAGTTTTTTGGTGCAGAATATCATCATTGTGACAACAAAGGACCTGGGCCTAAAAAAGTTTGGATTTGAATCTTGTCCATGCCACTACCTAATGTGATCACGGATGAGTCACTTAAACACTGAATATTTATTTTCTTCAAGGAAGTTAGGCTGGTCATGATAAGGGCTCCCTTACTAGGCTATTGTGGGAATCAAAATGAGTGTACATATAGTCCTCCATAACTCTTAAAGTGAACAGTGGATAGTCCTGGGCTTTGAGTCAGGAAGATTCATCTTCCTGAATCCAAATCTGGCCTCAGACATTTACTAGCTACGTGACCCTGGGCAAATCACTTAACCCTGTTTGCCTCAGTTTCTTCATCTGTAGAAAGAGGTGGACAAGGAAATGGTAAACCATTCCAGAAAGAAAACCCCCAAATAGGATCGGGAAGAGTCAGAAATAACTAAAATGAATTAAGAAAAATAAAAATTCATTTTTTCATCTGCAAACTAGAGATGATGATATGTGTGCTACATCTCTCACAGGGTTGTTTTAAGTATCAAATGAAACAACATATGCACTCTGTAAAATATAGAATACTATGGAAATGTGAACTTTTATTCATATTATTAAACAAGAACAAAAATAGAGAGGAAACAACAGATTGTTGTTGCTAGATGGGAAAAACATATGGAAGCAGGAAGTTCTGTAGGAAATAAATACTCTATCCCTAACCTTGTTCTCAAACACCATTCATCTTTCTTCAGGGCGTTTTCACGTTTTTCAACCTAATAGGAATAATTTCTTATCCATGTTATTGATTAAATTCATAATGAAAATTCTTGAATTCTCGAATCCTCAGAACAGTACTTCCTTCCTGCCTCCTGTCTGAGTGAGAAAGGGATGGGATTGATAATCATTTACCTTCTCTGTGCTCCAGGGGCACATTTTCCTGGCTTCTGCTTCTCCAGTGATGTCTTTTCCAAGATCCTTCTCCAGGCCTTCTCTTACCCCACCTGCAAACTGAGACACAACAATTCTTTAGCACCTGAAAGTCAGCCAACAAGAGAATGAAGATGTTGGCTAAATAGGTGCTCTCTACGTTAATAACACTTGAACATTATTCCCTTCCCCTCCCACCAAAACTATTGCTGCAAATTCACACACACTTATTCTTTTTTAAAAAATATATACTATTGATATATTTTGTTTTTATATTATACTAATTTCTGGATGCCTCCATCCCACTCCATTTTCCAGAACTAAAATCTGCCTTGTAACAAAGAAAACAAACCACTTAAATAATTGCTTTATACAATGTATGCTTGATAGTTCTGTGGTTAGAACACAGTACTTGGAGTCAGGAAGACCTGAATTCAATCATGTCTCAGATACTTATAGCTGTGTGAACCTAGACAAGTCACAAATCATTTCCTCAGTTTCCCCATCTACAAAATAGAGATAATGATAGCACCTATCTCACTGAACCAAAAAAATTAGTTGTCATATGTAAAGTGCAATATAAATTATATTATTATTGTGTATGTTTTTCTGCAATATGGGGGGAGCTATGTTTCATATTTGGTTCTCCTGGGCCATTATTTATTGACTTTTCAGCTCAGGGCTTGGCCTCTATTTAGCCATCCTTTCATTTACGCTCAAAGTCTTTATGTGTTGTCCTTCTGTTTACTTCACAGTTCAAAAATTTATATAAATGTTTCCATTTTTTTCTGAATTCTGAATATTCATCATTTCCCATGGCACAGTAATATTCCACTGAACTCATTCGCCACAGTTCATTCAGACAGTCCCCAACTGATCAGTATCTGCTTTGTTAGCAATTTTTAATACTACAAAAAGTGCTGTTATGAATATTTTAATATGGATTGAAACTTTCCATTTTTGACCTCCTAAAGTATATATTGAATTAGGGGGACACTGGGTTAAAGAATATGACCACTTTAATCATTTTTCTCATATAAATCTTGTTTTTTAGAGTGATTAGACCACCAGAAAGCTGTACCCGCACCTCATCTTTATGTTTTTTTTCTTAACTAGCCTTGCTTGAAGCAGTTATTTTCACCTGAAGTTTTGTGTTAATCACCACAATCCAAATGGAATCCTCAGATACCTCTTATTAACATTAAAGAAAACACTTTCACTGCACCATGGTGGTGCAGTTTCCACATTCCTTTCCCACATACTCTCCATCACTTGGACCACTTTTTGGCACTTGCTTTATTTACTTCATGGTGGTGCAATACAGAAGGTAGAGAGATGGCTTGGACTGGCAGCAGTGGAGTCAGACTGAGGGGGATGAGATCAAGGACCCACTGAAATAAAACAATAGCCTTGCAAAGACATTATACTTTTTGGCTCCTGGTCAATGCAATTACTGCACACATTTCCCCTTCCCCTACTTCCTCATTCTTTATAGTTTTGTACAATGGTTTTACTCTAACTACTATGTTATTATCTTAGTACACAATCAGTCATTATCTCTCTAAATCATACAGCCTTAATTGTTTAAAATTATTTTAATATTTTATTTTTCCCAATTACATGTAAAAACAATTTTTAACTTTCATTTTTTACAATTTTGAGTTTTAAATTTTCTCCTACCCTCTCTCTTTTCTCTCTTAATTGAGAAGGCAAGTAATATGATAAAGGTTATACATGTGCAGTCATGCAAAATATATCTCCATATTAGTCACATTGTGAAAGAAAAAATAGAACAAAAAATCCAAGAAAAATAAAGAAAAGTAACACTATGCTTCAATGTGCATTCAGACTCCATCAGTTCTTTTCTTGGAGGTGGACAGCATTTTCATCATAGGTCCTTCACAATTGTCTTAGATCTTAGTATTGCTGGGAATAGCTACATCATTCACAGTTGATTATCGTACATTATTGCTGTTTCTGTGTACACGGTTTTCCTGGTTTTGCTTACATCACTTTTTAACCAGGTCATATAAGTCTTTCCAGGTTTTTCTGGAAGGATCTTGCTCATAATTTCTTATAGCATGATAATTTAAGTTTGCAATAATATATCATACCTTATTCAATGGATAGACATTCCCTTAACATCCAATTCCTTGCCATCACAAAAAAAGAGCTGCTATAAATATGTTTTCATACAAATAGGTCCTTTTCCCTTTTTAAAAAAAAATCTCTCTGGGAAACAGATCTAGCAGTAATATTTATTGCTGGGTCAAAGGCTATGCCTAGTTTTATGGCCTTTTGGGCATAGTTCCAAATTGCTCCCCAGAGTTGTTGGATCCGTTCACAACTCCACCAATAGTGATTAGTGTCTCAGTTTTCCTACATCCCCTCCAAGATCAGTCATTTTCTTTTTGTGTCATATTAGTCAATCTGATAGGTGTGAGGTGGTACCTCAGAGTTGTTTTAATTTGCATTTCTCTAATAGTGATTTATAATATTTTTTCATGTGATTTTCTTCATCTGAAAACTGATCATATCTTTTGACCATTTATCTGTTGGAGAATGACTTGTGTTGCTATAAAATTGACTCAGTTCTCTACATATTTGAAAGATGAGGCCTTTGTTGGAGAAACTTGCTGTAACATTCTCCCCTTCCCCAAACCAGTTTTCTGTTTTCCTTCTAATCTTGGCTACATTGGTTTTGTTTGTGCAAAAATGTTTTCATTTAATGTAATTAATCCATTTTACATCCCATAATGCTCTCCATCTCTTGTTTGATAATGAAGTTTTCCCTTTTCTATAGAGAGGTAAACTATTCTATGCTCCTCTAAATTGCATATGGTAACAAGCTTAATGTTTAAATCATGTACCCATTTTGACTTATTGGTGTATGGTGTGAATATTGGTCTTTGTCTAGTTACTGCCAAACTGCTTTCCAGTTTTCCCTGCCTCTTTTGCCAAACAGTGAGTTCTTGTCCAAAAAGTCTGAATCTTCAAATTTATTCACCCAAAATTACTATAGCAATTTTCCTACTGTGTATTATATACCTAATCTATTCCAGTGATCCAGCATTCTATTTCTTAGTAAGTACAAGATTATTTTAATGATTACTGCTTTGCAAAATAGTTTAAAATCTGACATGGCGAGGCCACCTTCCTTCACATTTTTTTTTGCCACTAATTCCCTTGATATTCTTGACCTTTTGTTCTTCCAGATGAATTTTGGTATAACTTTTTCTAGCTCTGTAAAATAATGTTTTGGTAGTTTCATTGGTATGGCAATGAATAAGTAAATTAACTGAGGAAGAATTTTTATTGTATTTGGCTCGACCAACTCATGAGCAATTAAGAGTTTTGCAATTACTTACATTTGATTTTATTTGTGTGAAGTGTTTGGTAATTGTGGTTATATAGTTTGAAGATCTACGAGCAGACTCCCAAGTATTTTATATTGTCTCCAGTTATAGTAAATGGAATTTCCCTTTCTATCTCTTGCTACTTAATTTATTTTTATACAATGATCTCATTATTTGTGATCCTGTCCTTCCTTTTCTTTTAGTTAGTTAGTTTAAAGCAGGAGTGTAGAATCTGTCACCTTGAGGCCACATGTCACCCTCTGGGTCAAGTGTGACCTTTTGACTGAATCCAAACTTCACAGAATAAGTCCAGATTTGTTTGGATTCAGTCAAAGGGCCACACTTGAGGACCAAGAGGGTGACAGGTGGCTTCAAGGCCACAGGTTTCCCACCCCTGCTTTAAAGCATCACAATATCTAATATGAGAACAGCAGACATGCCAGTGTTTTCACTCATTGTACATGTAAACTCAGTGTGAAGCACAGTGCCTGAAAAATATGACATTTAATAAATATTTATTAATTGATTACAGTTTATGAATAACAACAGTTTTGCTATAATAATGTAAATCAGTTTTCAGTTAATAGGTTTCAAAAGAAGAAATGTAAACTATCAATAATCACATGAAAATGTTTCAAGTCACTGAGAGGTGAAAAGCTAAAAACTAAGGTTTCATTTTTCACTTGTTAAGTTGACAAAGATGATAAAGGACAAAACTAGTCAATGACAAAGGGGCTGTGGGAAGACAGGCACATGAACACACTATTGTGAATTGGTTTAGCTGTTCTGGAAAACAGTTTGGAGATGTAAAAGTTACTAAATTCATCATATCATTTGATCCAGTGGTCCCACTATTGAACATATATATACCAAAAAGACCTAAGATCAAAAGAAAAGTCTTATATATACCCCAAAGTTCTTAGCATCATTTTTTAGGTATCCAAAAACTACATACAAGTAAGTATCCATTGAATGGAGAATGGCTGATTACACTGGACTAATGGAATGGAATATGTACTGATGCATTCCAATGAATTCAGAAAAAAAAACATGGGAAGATTTGTAAGACCTAATGAAGAATGAAGTCTGCAGAACCAGAAGAATGAAATTTAAAATAATAACATCATCAGTGAAGGCTACACTCAAAAGCTCTTGAAGTTATGATTAATGGCTGTGATTAATCTTGATCCCAGAGAACAGATGATCAAGGATACTTCTCTACTTATGTATTCATTCATCCTTCATTGCCAAAGAAGATCATGCCTGTCAGAGAAATGACATGACTTGCACTTGACTTTGTTTTGAGTGAGGGAGGGCTGTGTAGGTCACCAGCCTCACTTCTCCTCCAGAGCCATCTGAATGCAGTGACCAGATATTTATCAGGATGACTGGAGATGACCCAGGATGAGGCAATTGGGGTTAAGTGACTTGCCTAAGATCACACAGCTAGTGAGTGTCTACTCATTATAGAGAGGTGGAAAACAACATGTGTGAAAATTAAAAATGCCACCAGAAATAGTCATTTTTCCAATCACTTTTGCTTAACTCTTTCTTCATTATAAGAGAAGATTCAGTGGAGAAATGATAGTGGTAGAATGGTATTATTGAGAAATTACTGTGTTATAAAAAAAAAAAGAAAGAAAGGACAAACCACTTCAGTATCTTTGCAAAGAAGACCCCAAATGGGATCATGAAGAGTCATACATACCTGAAATGACTGAAAAACAACAATAGTCCAACCTTAGAGAACTAGTCAGGGTGATGAAATTCACATACTACAGATAGAGAGGGATATCAGAAAAGCAGAATCAATACCAAAACATGTAATACAGGCAATAAGTGCTGTGAGAGGTCAGAAATCAATATCATTGTGTACTAGAGTAGTTAGGAAGGGCTTCTTAGAGGAGTTTAGGGTCACACCAGAAGGGTCAAAAGATTAAAACTTGTTATATTTCACACCTCCTCTCTCACCTCTCTCTCCTCCTAATTAGACACCGAGTTCTATTAATTCTTCCTTCACAATATGATTCATATCAGTCCTTTTCTATGCATAGTACTTTATGCCTTTTGAAACCCTTTTCAATCCATCATCACAATTGTTAAGTAATCAGAAAAGACATTATTACTGTAGCGATTATATAGTTGAAGAAACTAATACCAAGACTCACTCAAAGCCATGCAGGGAGAGAGTGGAGCTAAGATTAGAACGTTAATTTAGTGTTCTTTCCATTTCAATACATACTGCCTCCTCATCTTCCCTCTTGTGCACTTTCAACATTTTCATCCAAATTTAAGTTCTTTAGCATGACATCATGGAAAGATCACTCTATTTGGAGTCAAGGGAGCTGGGCTCATTCTGCCAGTACACTTCACTAGTTTTATGATCTTGGGCAAATTGCTTAATTTCTCTGAGACTCATTTTCCTCATCTGTAAAATGAAGGGATTTGCCTAGATCACCTTTAACGTCTCTTCTAGCTCTAAAATTATGACCCCATTCACCCAGACTCTTGTAATATTCTCCTACTGGTCTCCCTGACATCCATTTTTCTCATTCTTCTAGAGCCTACCCACTACCACCAGAAGAATCTTCCTAAAACACTGCTTTCATTATGTCACTCTTCTATACCTAAGTTCAATGGTTCCTAATTACCTGCATGGTAAAGTCCACATTTCTTCACCTATAAATACAGGTCATCTACAATTTAAGCCTAACTATCCTTTACAGTTTGCCTTTTACCATTGTCAGTCCAAGAGGCTGGGCATGATATGAAACTGAGGACAAAATGAATAGATATATATTACCTAAGAGTTGTATGCATAGAGATCAGAAATTAACTGAATAGAGCTAATGAGATTACAGCAAGTGAGAAAATATAGAGACAGTAGAGAAAGGTCCAAGTTAAGACCTCATTTAGAAGCTATGACTTGGCTGAAAGTCCAAAAATGAAGGCTGATAAGAATAAGTTAAATGGGTAAGAGGAGAACTGGTAAAGTAGTTTTCTGAAAACTGAAAGAGGAGGAAGTATCCAGGAGAAAAAGGTGGTTTTTGGTGCCAAATTAGGCTGAGATGTTAAGAAGGATGGGGATGGTAGAAAGATGTATATACTTTTGCTCTTCCCCCACAGCCCATAAAATACCCGTAAAGAAAGACTCTCAACAAATTCTAGAGCAGCAGAAGTCACAGAAAGATGGAGTGGAGGAGATTTTCAGTCGAGAGTGAGGTAGAAGGTGGAGGGGAAAGGTCTGTGGCACTAGACTCAGAGAGACACCCAGTCCAGCCTCAGCCATGTGACTCTGGGAGGAGCAGAACCAGAGCAGGCTTCAGGGATGAAATCCCCAGAAGCAGCAGCAGTTCACAGATCCCTCAACCCATAGACACCAAAGGTCAGTGAGAGGGCTTTTTCAACCTGAGTGAGAAGGGAGCAGAAATATCTCATTGGAAAAACAACTGGT
>JAQQSK010012423.1:0-11883 GCA_028658325.1 Potorous gilbertii | reverse complement strand
GTTTTTGGTCATATTCATCTTTTTTGCATGTAACCTTTTTAATTTAGTGTAATCAAAATGATCATTCAGCATCTAACACTGGTGTCTTTCTCTCTCATGTTTGTTGATTAACTGTTTGCCTTTCAAAAAGAATAATCAGTAATATGTTCCATGTTGTAATGTTTTTGGTAAAATCTCTCTGTCTATCTAGGTCATTTATGCAGTTTGATAAGATGGGTCTTAGTAAATGCCACAAAATATTGTTCTATGCCCAGTGTCTGCCATAGTACTTTCCAGTTTTCTTAAGTTTTTTTTTTTTTACTAAATAATGAATTCTTATCTCAACATATTGTCTTTACATTTATCAAACACAGAGTTGTTGTATTTCTTTGCTGCTGTAAGTTGTGTGTCTCCTCTATTTTGTTGATCTACCTTCCTATTTCTTATCCAGGACTAGATAGTTTTGATAATTACTGCATTATAGTATAGTTTAATATGTAGTATTACTAGACGTTCTTCCTTTGCATCTTATTTCATTATTTCCACTGATATTCTTCACTTTTTGTTTTTCCAAATGAATTTTTCTACCCTTATTTTACCCAGTCTTCCAAAATTTTCTCCCATTTCTTCTCCCTCCACCATCTCAAATTTATTCTATATATCCTTTGTTGTCCTTTCTCCATTTTATTACACACTTTTCTCACCTCTCTAGAAGTTCAGAAGAATTTAAAACCTCTTCAGATACACTCTTTGTTTCCTCTTCAACCCAGATGGGAGTAAAGTTCTGATATTACCAGTCATCCACCCCATCCATTTCCTCTGTATTAGTTTTTCATTTTATGCCTTGGTTTTAAGAGACAATTGCTCCTTTTACCTTTTCCTCATCTGTTAGTGAAAGTATTCCTAAAATTAATATATTCTCTATAAATTACCTTACCAGACAGGTGCACTGGACAGTAAGTAAGCCTGTTTGTTGACAGCAGGCAATGAGAATCCTGCAATAAGTCCACATCTTGCTCACATCCAGATTCCTTTGCTGCTTTTTTCTGGCTAACCTTGCTAAGCTGTTCCATCCTCCCTCAAATTGGCCAAAACCAGCCTTTCTTCAACTTCCTACAAAATACCTTGCTTCTGTGTCCCACCTCTTCCCAAGAAATATCATCCAATCTTTTTCCAGACCTCTCACTGACCCTCCTTTTTGTTGTTTCCAAGTATGGTATCTCCCCTGTCTCTCCTTGGCTTTGGGCTCCTTTATATTTCATCCTGGAATTCTCAGCACTGCTGACTGATTTTCCTACTAAAATTTTTCTGCTTTCAACTCAGCTCTAACTTCTCTGCATTTGAGAACTGGAAATCACCTGGTTGGTATTGTAAAATGAGAGTTGGAATTTATGACCTCTCAGTTTCATTTAGCTTTAACTCTTTGAACCTATGAATCACCTGGTCTAATCAATTCATTGAAAAATGAGGACTCTGATAGCCAGAGGTACTTGGGAACAGCTAATAGGTACTGAAGTGAGAATTTTAAAAGTCTGAAGTCCAGTCTTCTTTCAGGTAGCTGAGCTTATGTTCTTATTCTCCCATTCTATTTGACTTTTGGAAGATTTTGGGGTGTTTTTAAAATTCATTTTGCCCCATACAATTAGGGACAATTAGAAATTGTGCTTGGTCAGTGTGTCTAATCAAAACTTTGGCTGATCTGAGGAGTCTCATCATAAATGCTGTAGTGTCAAAATTGTATTTTACCACCTCAACTCCTTTCTAAGCTAGCCATTGAAATTGTTTGAAAATGTTACTATTCGTATAACTCCTCATTCTAATTCCTAATCACTCATTAAGGCACTTTCCATTTCTACAAAACTGTCATCTACAACATTAAATTTAGGTTATGGAATATTTCCTTAATGACAAGATGAAGGCAAACACAACTAAATATTAATTCAATTTAAAGCAGAAGTAGGAATATTCAAAATATCAGCTAGCAATTTACCCATAAAACTGAAACACATCCTGGCATCAGTACACAGAGGGTCAATGGGATTGATGGTAATGGGCACATACAAATAGAAACATAGGGGTAATGGAAATGAGTAGAGAAATCTAGGGGCATGGGACAATTTATGAATGCACTGCAAGTTCACATTTTGGTCTCTCACTAAGGAAACTTAAAGGAAAGTCTGTGCCACTACTCAGTTTTTGCTCCTCTGAAGTTCCCTTTATCATTTTCACCCTCTTACTCCCTCCTTATCCTTCCTCTCCTCTCCTCCCTTGTTCCCCACTCCCCTCCCCTTCCTTCCCTCCATCTATCTTGCACTCTTCTAAATCCAGTACAACCTTTCACAAACTTCATTTGTTTAATACCCATGAGCCTTCAGAGAACTCTTTTGTACATTGTCCATCATAGTCACTCTCCTTTCTCTGATTTCTCTGTTTTTTTACATATCTTATGGAATAAGACAAGCATTTCCATTACATAGGACAATTTGAGAAAAGAATGATGATTACATGTGAAACTACAAATCCACTATGTACAACTTGCTATTCCTTTCAAATATACCAAAATTACCATGTATATTTGTAATTTTCTTCCTTATCCCCACCATAAAATGGGCTACCATTGGACACAAATAAGCACACACACACCACACATACATACATACATACATACATACATATGTTTATATGTTTACTTCTCTCCTGGCCTGTGCTCTGGTCTATGAGAGACCACAAACATTCTTTTTTGTCCTGGAACTGCAAGGAAGGTACCCCTCCACTGTGGCCTCAAATTCTGGTGTGCTAGTGCTTCATTTCTACCTTGGACTTCCACATGTGATTGTGACTCAGATCCAAGTCTGAGCAAGCTAATAAAGTCTTGCTGCGGCACTAACCAAAGGGTCCTCTAATCTCCTTCTGAGACACGGTTATTAGACACCCTTACGGTCTGTGGGCTAGCAGCTTTGGAAGTAGCCGCTGCTGCTGCTGCTGCTGCTAAGTGTCTCGCAAGACATGCTTTTGGTTTTCTGGGGCTGTGCTGTGCTGGTACAACCTGTACCTAGGATGACAAAATAGAATCATTGCTATTTTGTTTTAGTATGTTCAAGTGCCTCTAATTGGATCTTACCTTTATCAGTAGTCTTTACAAGAAGTAAAGTATAGAAACAAGAGATTGTTTTTTGTTTTTTAAACTAGAAACTGTGTATGGATTTGTATTGCTAATTATTTTGATGTGATTAAAGATCTTTCCCACCCATTGATGGTCCTGCCCAGTGGGTGGCTTGATTAGTGGAGATGTTTTGTAGGACAGTTTCAAGTACCTGTTATTTTTTCTATTGAGGCATTAGGTCAAAGGGTTGTGATGACCTGTGGCTCTAAAAAGGTATAAATACTCTGAGTGGAGGTTTTACTTTAGGGTTAATTTTTGTAATTGGGTTTGAGTACCAAACAAGGACTCTGGGAAACCACTAAGGAATCTCCTGGCTTTGAGAACCCATACATTGTGCTTGCCTCTCTAATAACTAGTCAGACACCTGTACCTACTGTTGAATTATGGTCAGGCAGAGGAAGTCATGTCTCTTGATTACTTTGGGTCATACTAACTGGAAGGGTTTGACCAGATGTGAAATTTAGGAAGTCACTAAGAAGGCCCCCACCCCATCTTTGAGAGTTCAGATATCTTGTTTCCCTCTCTGGTAACCATGGTCAGTCAATTGGAGGTCCAACTGTCTGCTGAATTCAGGCAGAGGAAGTCATGTATGTTAGTCTTTAATTTCTCTGTATTTTCTTTGAAGTTCCCCGTGCTGACTTGAATTAATTGAATGATATATGTACTTGGTTAAAGGAATGATAAATGTGCTTGATTAAAGTGATTGCTAACCCCCTGAATGTTGCTTCTCTTTTATAAATGCAGATGTAAGAACCTTTGATAGTAAGTCTGCCCTCTCATGTTTGTTGGCATGCTTACTTCTATAGCACAAGGCTTTCCTCCACTTTCACCCAGCTACAACAGACGCTTCCTCCTGAACTTCTAAGTTATCGTCAGCAACCGTGGGCTAAGAGATCTAACAACAGGTACTCCCTTATCATAGAGGCTGCTAAATCTTGTGCTATCTTGATTTTGTTTCCACAGTATGTGAATTGTTTCTTTCTGCCTTCTTGTGTTATTTTTTTCCTTCAACTTCTAATTGTGTAATTTAGCTACAATATTCCTCAGATCTTTCCTTTTGGAATCCCTTTCAGGAGGTGATTGCAGATTCTTTCCATTTCTTTTTTGCCCTCTGGTTCTACAATATCAGGGCAGTTTTTATTGATAATTTCTTCAAAGATTATGTCTAGGCTCTTTTTTCTAAAACATGATTCTCAATTAGATCAATAATTTTTGAATTATCTCACTTGTCTGTTTTCCAGGTCAGTGGTTTTTCTAAAGAGGTATATAGAATTTATTCTTTTTTTTTTTATTCTTTCCTTTTTGTGTTATGATTGCTTGATTTCTCTTAAGGTCATTAGCTTCCATTTGCTCCATTCTAAGTTTTAAGGAATTATTTTCTTCAGTGAGCTTTTGGACCTCCTTTTTCATTTGGCCAGTTCTGTTTTTTAAGTCATTCTTCTCCTTACTGGCTATATGGACCTCTTTTGCCATTTGGGCTAGTCTGTTTTGAAAGGTGTTATTATCTCCAGTATATATTTTTGGGGTCTCTTCTTGCAAGGTATTGACCCATTTTTCCTGATTTCTTTGTATCACTCTCATTTCTCTTCCTAACTTTTCCTCTACTTCTCTTACTTGATTTTCAAAATCCTTCTTGAGCTCTTCCATGTCCTGAGATCATTTCTTATTTTACTTGGAGGGTATGGATGTAGGAACTTTGATCTTACTGTCTTCTTCTAGTTGTATGCTTTATTTTCCTCTGGTTTTATACTTTGATCTTCCTTGTTGTAAGGAAATACTTTTTTCACAAGGAAAGTAGACTTAAAGTCTTATTTTTCCCCTTTTATTTCATTTTCCAAACCAATTACTTGACTTTAGAGCTCTTTGTTAGGTGAAGAGTATACTGCCTCAAGTTTCTAGGGTTTTGTGCAGCTGTTTTCAGAGATATCTCTAGGGACCTGTAAATGCTCATGCCAAAGTGCTATGATGAAAGGAGAGGTGTTTACTCCCCTCCTGGCCTGCTTTCTGTTTGTGAGCAACCACAAGCACACTTTTCTGCCATCAGCTCTACCATGCCATTGTTCTTCCTCACTCTAGGACCACCACCCAAGACCACTACTCAGGACTGTGACCCAGATAAGTCACTTGATGCCCCCACTATCTGAAGGCTGAGAGCCCGAGAAGCAGATCTTGGGGCTGGGGCTAATCAAAAGTGATTTAGAGCACCTCTTTATTTGTCCATACATAGCTTTGATTTTTCGACTCCAAATTGCCTTTTCATACACTTTGATCATTTATCAATACTTGAATGGCTTGGGTCCTTATAAATTTAATTAAGACATCCATATATTTGAGAAACAAAACATTTATCAGCACACTTACTATGAAGATTGCTTCAAGCTTTTTGCATTCCTCCTCATCTTGATTGCATTGGTTTTGTTTGTATAAAAGTTTTTCTATTTAAAATAGTCAAAAATATCTATTTTACATTTTGTAATGCTCTCTATCTATTGTTTTGTCATGAATTCTTCCTTTCCCCATAGTTCTATAAGTAAATGATTCCTGGGTCAACCTGTCCCAAATAAAACCCATCATCTCTGCTCCACCAAAATAAAAGAAGACAAAACCTATTTCTTCCAAATTCTCTTTGTTGAAACTTTATCAGCTTCACACTTAGTCCTTGCTTAAAAATTCAGAATTTTTTGGTCCCTCCCCTGTTCTTCAACCCCGCCCCCCACATCCAACCACTATCTGAACACACCTTTTTAAAAATCTGAACCAACACTTTACCAATGACTACCTCCTCATTTTTCTTAGTGTTATAGATTTAGAAGTGGAAGGGGCCTTGTAAGTGATCTAGTCAAGAACACACAGTGATCCATGTCTGGATTTGGGAATATCTGGGTTCAAATCTAGCTTGAGGCACTTAGTAGCTGTTTAAATTGGGCCACGCAATCTACGGCAATTCCCTAATCCATAAAAGAGTGATAATCATATAACTACTTCCCATGGTTGTTCTGAGGGTCTAATGAGATAATATCTATAAACCACTAGAAATGTTCTAAGTTTATAAATTTTAGGTCATATTATTACCCCAGAATCCTCACTTTGTAAATAAGGAAACATAGACCCCATATAGGCATCTTATATTCTTTTTTACCTCTTACTTCATCTCCATTGCAGTTAGATGGTCTAAAAATAAGACAGAACAAATCTTGGTCAAACCCATGAATATAACAGCTGTAAATGAAACCTGTTTTCCCCTTCCCCATGCTGACACCGCTAGTATGTCCATAATTTCAATTATTTGGAGAGCTTCTTCAGTTCAGACTGAAATTTCTCCTTACTTCTGTTTTGTCTTCTCCTTAATTATCCACTGAGAATCAACCCAATACGCAAAAGGTCCTCATTATTCAAAGTATTCAACCACCTTATTCAAATTATTCAGCCCCCTACAGGCCACAGTGAAACACTAAGAATGTCCAGTTGTTGCCCCTTACTCTTGATCCATGGTCTGGCTATCTCCCTTTCAGACTGTAATTTGTATATTCTCCAGTTATATGGATTCCCTTTATACCACTCATCACATAAAGTCATTGTTGCCAAAATGCTAAAGACTGGATACATTGAAGGATGGGATAAAAAGAAAAAAAAAGTCTTTATAATATAGCCTTTAACTTTTCCCTCGGCGAGAAATGCCACTTTGTTACTAAAGAGTTTCCCTAATCATACTATAATGTTTTTTCTTGCCAAGGCAAATAATACGTTAAATTCACCCCTTGACAAGAACACCACCAAGAACTCAAAGTTGCCTATCAAATAAAGTTCCGGTTCAGTGGACTGAAATTGAAGGTCCTTCATGCTCTGATTCCAAACTTTCTTTAATTTCTTAGGTTTCTAAACTTAGATTCATGGATTTGAAGATAAGAAGGACTTTAGAAACTTCTTTTCTAGAACTTTTCTTTTATACCAATGGAAACAGATGAAGAAAAGTTAAATGACTTGCCCCAAGTCACACAAATAATACATATCAGAAACATGATGAGAACCCATGTCTACTAACTTTAGATCAATAAATTTTTCTATTTTTATACTCTTTAGAGAACTGTGTCCTGTATACCTGCATAATATTGGACTGCATGTCTAAGCACAACCTGTACTTATGTGCTTTTGCTCACTTTGACTACTAAGTCTGCAATGATCTCCAATGTCCAGTTATAGAAGTTCTACCCATCCTTGAGACCCACCTGACCCAGATGCCAGCTCTCTAGCCAACATACCACAGCTTCAATTATGTTTCAGAGTAAATATGGAAGGAAGAAAGTCCAGGAGAGAAGAAATAGGATATTAAAAACTAATAAATCACTTCCCATTCTTTTCCAGTTCCAGAATGATGTGCCAGATGATTCAGAGGAGTTGCCATAAAGATAATTTCTAGCCCTCTATTTCTGGCCACCATTAACACATGCATATAGTTATACATACTATATATATATGTGTGTGTGTATATATATATATATATATATATATATATATATACATATATATGTGTGTGTGTGTGTGTATATATATCACAGTATTAATATTTCCACAGAGACAAGTATTGGCAAAGATATCTGTGGATATAGAAGTTGTGGCAATCTCACAGGTAAGAAAGTTTTGAGGATTTTCCTTCTGTGCCAAGCAATATAAGTAATATTGACATTAGGTGTAATGTTAGAGCTTCAAGTTTTGTGTTATAGAGATTGAAAAAAACATGAAGATAGCAGATGGCAAAATAACACATGCAGTCTGTTCATAATTTGACTTGTCCTCTCTTTTATGTGTCCATATTTGGTCACCATGTACCTTAGCATTGTATGCCTCATGCATGGCTAGAACAGGTAAAGCCTCACCTCCAGCTCTCCAAATGGTTTGTTGTTTGTTTAATATTTTACTGGGGCCTCTAAGAACAGGGCAAAGAGACAAAGAAACACAGTCACTTTTAGAATTCCCATCTGGACAACCTACAGACTTGTCTGAAGGACAAGGACCAGCTTCCTTTGCCCATATCTCCACTAGAACCTTCCCTTTCCTCAATCCTCATTTTGTCAACTCTAATTTAGTTATTCTTTCACCTCAGTAATGGTCCATTTCAGTACAAACAAATCCTTATTTTTTGTATCAATTTTAGGCCAAAAAGTTTACAGATGGTAGAAATATTAGAGTTTATTTGCACAAATTTGTTATTTCAAAAATGTGGAAGCTGAAACTTTGAAAGAGTAAACAATTTGGCTAAAACTACATAATTATTTTAAGTTTTAGACTAAAATTATATGTAAAGGATTTTATATAAGGAATCCTTGCTTTAGATTGAAGATGTCCTCTGTAATCCTATCCAGTAGAAGAATTCCAGTGCAATCCCAAGCTCAGAGGACCAACTGTATGTGATTCTTTCCTCCATGATGGGGATTTCTTATTCAGTTCTCTTCCATAATATGAGAGGTGAGTGCTTTTGGTGAAAACTAGAAAGAAGAGTGATCTGGCTCCTCCTGGTTTCCTCAGTTGACTTAGAAGACTCAAGATTCCAACTCCTCTTCAGATTCCTGAAAGAATGAAGAGTCTAAAAGTATGGCATGCAAAACTTTGATGATGGCTGTTTTGTCAGTCTACTATACTAGAGACTCTGGAGAATTTCCACTTGACTGAAATCTGGACCTCTCTCTCTCTATTAATGTACACACACATCTATATGTACATGCATGTATACATTTGTGTCTCTTTGCACACATGCATGAATGCACTCAAGCATGTGTGCACATACACACACACTCATCTCCATTTTTTCCCTTAACCACCATCCTTGTTTTTCTACATCAGCCCTTTCAGGTCAGATGATATATGGAGTCACTTTGTATGTGACACTGAGGACTCAAAAACAAAAATTCTTCCTGAATAAACTGCCTTTACATGATACTTTTCCTGACAGAGGAAGAAGAAACATTCAACCAAAAGAAATAACAAGTAGATCTTTTTGTGATAAGTTCAGGAAGTAACCAAGTAGTCACTACCAAACAGATTAGAAGACAATGCAATAGACTTGGTCATAGGAGACACAGGCATCTGCATCATACCTTAAACTTAGTAAAACTGGTCAGCCCATTGATGAAGTCATCATGACAAGTCATACAGTCCAACTCAAGCTCAATTTTCTTTCTTTTACTTTCAGTTACATTCCCAACTGATCATAAATACTGATATCACAGATAACACCCAAAACAAAATTTTATGCTTATACATGGTAATTAAAGTTCTGAGAATGAATACAATGAGCTTTCTGAAGATAATGCAATTGGCAGGATGATTTCTCTCAAATTATTTGTGAGGCAGCAGCTTCTGTATGGCATTACCACTTTTGTCCAAAGTTCAGAGCTTTTTGCCTGCTTCCTTAGCAGTCTTCCCCCTTTATCAGGGTCTCGGTCTATGCATGGAAATTGCCTAGAACCATAATGCATTGAAAGCTGTTCTAGATCAGATTCTTTATCTGAATAGAGATAAAACCTTCACTCGAAGTGATCTGGGTACTCTGGTGAAGTAGGTGGTAGAAGGAATGCTCTACATTAGTTCCTGGATTTTCCCACACATTGATAACTTAATGTATTCAAACTGGGAACTGGCATTGATGATATACTTGCCATTAGACTCCATGACACCTGAGGTAAGTAGGTGACAAAATAGTGCAATTTGTGGTCATAGGGCAGCAGACTCTGAGTCTCATATATAATGCGATTAGTTTACCACCTGCCTAGCATGACAATCAAGAAAAGAGCATTCCATTCCTATGGAGGAGGACAATAGCTGCTCAAAGGTATTAAAACCAACATACAAGGTGATGGAGAAGTCAACTAACTCTTCAGCAAAATGGACCACTGGATAAACCAACTGAGTCCAAGAATTGAATCATATTCCACAATTGAAGGACCCTAAATGCTTAAAGGAATCACATCTTGGTTTTCTCTGCTTTGGTGATTTTTTTCTGGGTGCTGCACATTTTTCATGCAATGATGAAGCAGGAATTTCTTAGTTTGAGGGCAGCAAGGGTCTTGGAAATATGTATAAGCTCAATATCAGGGACAAACCACTCACAAGCACCTCCCTGTGGTTCAGGCTTCTGTAATAAACAGAGTCAAGTCAGAAACCTCATTGACAATGTTTATCATGTCTGTAACCAGCTTCTGGTGCAGCCCTTCCACTATTCACCGTGAACACTGGCAGAACCCCTTCATTTTCTCCAACGTGTTGTTCACCTCTGATACCATGTAGAGTTTCTCCATGATGATGGGTATGTTATAAAAATGCACTAGTGCCATGTAAAAAGTACAGAGTGATCACTGTGAAATTGATTTTCCTTCACTTGAACATTTGTTCAGCACCTTCCATCCTTCAGATCTTGGCCAGCTTAATAAACATCTTAATCACATCTTCTGGGATGAGTAACTTGGAATAATCTACAAGGATGTGCCCAGTGTTGTTGAGCTTCAAACTGAATTGGTCTTGGTCTGCCTGAAAAAGACTTTACACATTGATCTTGAACCTGTTAAAGGAGAGCCTCTGGATCAACTGTACAAAGTTTACATGTGGGCTGAGATTAGCTATAAATGGGACATGGAGAATCTAGAGGAAAACAAGGGGTAAATCTTGCAAAAGTATTTCAAATGTCTCCACTCAATAAAAAATATAAGGGGATTCACAGGTATAATTCTAGCTAGAACCTCTTCACTCAGAGGAGATCAGAGTGGCCAGTCTCTGGTCCAATCCTACTGCTTCCCTTCCTAGTGGAAATCTGAATCTTCCTTGGAGGAAAATGGGAGGAAGAGATGCTAAAGGCATCTGGATAAGTTGCCCTTCAAGCCACTTCTAAGAAGATGCATGTGGATATTTATAATCTATGTGGACAAAACAGCATCACCCTTTACACTAGAATGTTTTTTGTGCTCAGTTCATCTGTGTGCAAATTCTGTCTTCTTTTGCCTAATGCCAACAAAAGCCAGACACTGATTTAAAGGACAATCTAGAAAAGAGCATTTCTTTCCTATGGAGGAGGACAATAGCTGCTCAAAGGTATTAAAACCAACATACAAGGTGATGGAGAAGTCAACTAACTCTTCACCAAAACGGACCACTGGATAAACCAACTGATGGTACTCAGACCACATGAATCAAATACAATAAGAAGAAATGTGAACAGGATAAATGTACTGGTTTTATATTTAGAACTTAAACATCATCTTACAAGTGAACATAAAAAAATTTACAGATTTTTTATAGACTCCATATATGATATGAATGAACAGTGTTTGGGACTTCTTTAATAGGAAATAAAACTATCTAGAACAAGGGAGATGACAGTCTTCCTGATGCCTGGCCTAACTCAATTACCTCTGGATTATCATATTTATTATAGACTCTTCATTTTAGGGATGATGTGGATAATTTAGAGAGAAATCAGAGGTAGACAATCAGTATAGTAAAAAGATTGGAAATTTAGCCTGAGGAAGAGTAAACAGCAGAATCATGAGAACTTTCTTTAGGAATTTGAAGGATTCTGATGTGTAAAAAAGGATTAGATCTCTTCTGCTTTGCCCCAGAGGGCAAAACTAAAAACAATAAATGGAAGTCACACAGAAATTTTATCTTGTGAGAAATCTTTCTGACAATAAGACATACCCAACATATAATGGACTGTCTTGGGATTCAGTAAGATCTCCTTTCCTGGAAGATTT
>JAQQSK010012422.1:0-11883 GCA_028658325.1 Potorous gilbertii | reverse complement strand
TCACATTTGACCAAGGCAGGAATAAAATGCACACTCATTTTGGTATGAAAACCTATCTTACAATACAGGAAAGTGGGGGAGATGGGGATAAGCAGGGAGGGGGGATGATGGAAGGGAGGGAAATGGGAGGAGGGAGCAATTTAAAGTCAACACTCAGGGAGGGACAGGATCAAAAGAGAGAATAGAAGCAATAGGGTGCAGGATAGGATGGAGGGAAATATAGTCAGTCTTACATAACATGACTATTATGGAAGTCATTTGCAAAACTACACAGATATGGCCTGTATTGGATTACCTACCTTCCCAAGGGAATGGATGGGGAGGGACGGATGGGGAGAAGTTGGAACTCAAAGTTTAGGGAACAACCATTGAGTATTGTTCTTGCTACTAGGAAATAAGCAATACAGGTAATGGGGAATAGAAAGTTATCTGGCCCTACAGGACAAAAGAGAAGATGGGGTAAGGGAAGGGAGGGATGAAAGAAGAGAGGGCAGATTGGTGATATGGGTAATTAGAATGCTCAGTGTATTGGGGAGGGGGAGGGGACAAATGGGGAGTAAATTTGGAACCCAAAATTTTGTGAAAATGAATGTAAAAAGTTAAATAAATAAATTTATTTAATAAACAAAACAAAAGCAAAAACAAAAACAAACTACTACCACGTCATACTGACTTGATACCAGTCATTCTGAATACCCGTCTATCATTATTCAAACAACATTTTTTTACCCCATTAACTGTGTTGCATTCCTATTCCCCCCAACCAAATCACAAAATTCAACTCTAAATTTGACTAGCTACTGCACTGTGCTCTCTGGAATAAGAAACATGGTTTCATCTGCAACATTTCCTCTTCTTCTCCTGCCATCTTCTTATACTAACTGACATGGTTCTCTCCTGTGGACACAGAATTATTGGTCATCCTTTCCGGAACTGGTTGCATTTTTAGCCATATTCCATCAACTGACTTGTTTAGGGAGAATTGGTTGGGATTCTCTTTGCCCTGACCAAGCTCTTCCCCTGCCTCCTTGTCTAAGTAAACTCTCTTCTGAAGTTCACTCGATTAATATTTACCAGTCAATCAAGAATTTGGTAGCTATTTTCTATTGACCACTAGACTCCATGAAAGCGAAAAATGCTATTTCTTGTCTATTATACTCATATTAGTAGTTTGTGATGCTTAATTATTTGTGGGGAACATTTGTGGAGGTTTTCTTGGACAGGTTTTACTGAGTCACAACAAAACTTATCAGGACTAAGCAATGATAAAATATGCCTCTTTTAGCCCTTTCAATGGTGAAAGGATGAGTACTAATTATAGAAGCATCTAGGATTTATACACCTTAGAATTTGTAAAGTTCTTGACATGTGTTATTTCATTTGGCCTTTGTAAGTAACCTGTCAAACTGGCATCAAATATTTTTTTTACTGTCCTTTTCCTCAGAAGGAAACAGATTAATGGAGTTGTAAATTTAGAAATACAAATAATAAGAACTGAGGGCAAACCCGGCGGTGCAGTAGACACAGCACTGGGCTTGGAATCTGGTAGACTCTTCATGAATTCAAATGTGGCTTCAGACAATTACAAGCTGTGTGATCCTGGACAAGTCACTTAACCTTGCCTCAACTTCTTTATCTATAAAATAAGCTGGAGAAGGAAATGACAAACCACTTTAGTGCCTTTGCCAAGAAAACCCCAAATAGGGTGACAAAAAGTTAGACACAATTGAAAAATGACTTAACAAACAACAGCTAGAATTTAGAATAGCACTTTAAGGATGGAAAAGTGCTTGAAAAATATTAACTCCTTTTGTTCTCACAACAGGCCTGGGGGTAGGTACAATTATTGTCTCCACTCTGATTTTACAAGGGTCACACAGGTGGTAAATGTCTGAGGCTGGACTTGAATACACATCTTCCTCATAGGTCTAGCACTCTATCCACTTCTCCATCTAGCTTTCTCTGAAGTTATTTAGAGTTACAAAGGAATTTAAAGATCATTTGAGCCAACCCCTCTCTTGGAGAACAAACATTCAGAAAAGTTGTATGCCTTCTCAAGGTCACAAAAGCAGTAAGTAGAAGAACTAGGAGATGAAACTTGACCTTCTGATTATAAATTCTGGGGAGTTTTTTCTTCATTCTGCCTCAGACAACTTCCCATGATAACTCAGGTAGTCAGTGTCAGAGATGAGATATCATCCCAAGTTTTTTTTTTTTACACCAAGTTTAATGCACAACACCAAGGATACTTTAACCTGAAAAATGAAATAAAATGTTAGAGTCAGGCAAGGAGATTTCTAAGGATTCTTTCAGCTTAAAAATCACATTTTCATTTGCCAAGGCTAAACATTTATTAGACATTAACAGTTTGTGGAGGATTTTTGAGTAGCACAAGTGACCTGATAAGGGCTTCAGTGGTGAATCTTGGAGAATGAACAAAAAAAGAAAAGAAACAGATCAGTTGGAGGCTACATAGTAATCTAATGTGCGAAGTCACAATTTGTTGGCATGGAATGGAAAGAGTGAATCTGTGGGACATTTTAAAGGGAGAATCAATAGGACTTGAAAAGGCCACTTCATAACTAAGGAAGACAGGATAAATCACTAAGCAGCCATGAAAGAAAAGCCTACTCCTGCTCATAGATGAGATGTTTTCCCTCTGGGGAAAAATGCTACTACTCTACTAAGCCATCCAGATTCTTATGGGGGGAAAATATTGTACAGACAAGGAAAATGGAAATTAAGTGGGAACGGTGAGCAACAAATAAATTTTAAAAGTATTTTATGTGGTTCATTAATAATTAATGATTTCATTCCAAAGTTCTTTCCCAGAAAATAAAAGCAGAACTGATAGCAGTACTTTAAGACATAGCTGACAAAGTTTAAAATCCCTGCAGTTTTTCCATGAATCCAGGCAATCTCCATTGATTTCCTCAGTAATGGCCAACATTTACATCCACTTTTATGCAATGACTATTTGGAGTCTGAAGGATATCAGGTTTATTTTTGGTTACATGGCTTTCCTGGGGTTTGCTCAGATCTAGAAAGCAGTAATGTGAAGGTTAGGAACTGTGAGAGAGATGATTCTCTCAATCCACTGATAAGGTTGAAATATTTTTTCAGAAATTAAGTCCCCAAGGAATTTCTGACATATCTTAGCACAGAACTCTCTTGCTGAGCCAAACCTCCCTTGTGGCAACTGGGAGTGGGATGATGTGACTGGTTGGAACATAATCAATAATATACTTCACACTAAAGACTTGCCCTTTACTCGAATGAAGATGCCTTGCATTCTGGTTAAATCTTTGACTTTTCCAAAGATAAAGCACATACTTTATCCATCAGTTACCTGTCAGCTTCTGAGTTATATAGGTACAATGACTGGCACAATGTAAATGGTTAATAAATGCTTATTGACTAACTGGTAGGCTAAATTTATACATCTTTAAACATTCTTCTTTAGGGCATTTTCCCAACCAGTTACTTGACTTTTGGGTCCTTTGTCAAGAGTAGGGTATACTCTGGGAATCTGTGAGATCTCAGTTCCTCCAAGGTGGCATAATCAAGTGTGTACTGGTCTGGATGCAGGAATAGATTTTTGTGCCCAGAATCTTAGCAGATACCTCTCCACAGCTACTTGGCCTCCAGTTCTGCCAAGACAGCACTGGGGGCTGGTTTTCAGGGCCACCATTCAGTTTGAGACAAAGACCAGCCCAGCCAGGGCCTCCACCCAGGGCTGAGGTAGGATTCAGATCTTCAATGCCCTCAGAGGTTTTTATGCTCCAACAATGGAGCTTCCTTACAGGCTCTGTGACCTCTGTCTGCTGCTGGAGCTATGGGAAGGCCTTTCTCCTTTCCTGGGCAGATGATAAAACCCCTTCATTGACCTTTGGCTCCTGTGGGTTGAGTAATCTGAGGCCCCACTGTTGCAACTGGAGATTCCTCCCCTCCTTCCAGAGTCTTGTTGCGTCGCTCAGCCAATGCTGGGCTGGGCTCCGTGCTTGGCTCCGCGTCTGATGCAACTGACATTTCCATGGATTTTTCAGGTCACCGTGGGCTGGAAATCTCCACTCTCTTGTTCTTCAATTCTGCTGCTCCAAAATTTGTTGAAAGTCCCTCTCTACAGGTATTTTATGGGCTGTGGGGAGGACCCTGCATAAGTGTGTCTTTCTACACTGCCATCTTTGATCCCTTTCTTCCTAATCTTCCTCTAATATTTTCTTGCCTCCTTTCTTCTCTCCATTTCTCTTTCTTACTTTTTGGTAAATACCTCCTGCCCTCTTGTGTTATGTTATATGGTTGGTGCTGCTCTCTACCCTCATCTCATTCTTACTTAGCCAGTATGTTCTACCTCTCCCAGGGTCAGGAGGCTACATCTTCCCCTTTAGGGTTTTAAAACATGCTTAGAAAACTTATTTGGATTCCTTCCTCTGATATTGTCAGTTTGACCCCTGATCAGCAGTATTTTCTCAGATTTAGGGGCCAGTAAAATTAATGATATTCCTAGCAATAATTTCTTTAAGATTTAAAAACTGCTTCATAAATAACTCACTTTATCCTCACAAGCATTGTAGAAGTTAGCTACTATTGTCATCCCGGCTTTATGAATGAAGAAATGGAGGCCAAGGCAGATTGTAGGATTTGTGGAAGTTTATAGAGGTAGTAAGTGTTTAAGGCCAGATTTGAATTCAGGCTTTCCAACTTTCAGGTCCAGCATTCTCACTACTTATAGGATACATCACATGGGACATATTAACAATGGAACTTGGGTCAGTTTTGTCTTTTTACGAAGGTATATTTTCTGTGAAGATACAGCAAAAGCAAAGTACAAACATTTTTCCCTAGTTTCTCAGAATAATATGCTCCCCTATACCATGTGGTTTCTGGGAAGAGTGGGCTCAACTTAGCTCAATTCCGTTATAGTTTTTCAGCCCTGTAAATTTCACACCCAAAGACATCGTTACTATCATTGTTTTTATTTCCTCAGGTGCTTCTGGTCTGGAGTTCCCAATGCCATGCTAAACATTAATAGTACAATGGCTACAAACCAAAACTCTGATACACGGAAATATTGATATACTTTCTAGATTTTTTGAGCACTGAAGCAAATACATGCATGCACACATACACTTATTATATGTGTATATATATACACATGCATACATATATATACATATGCATATATATGTGTATATACTTATATATTTACATACATATACATATGCATATATGTGTATATGCTTATATATTTATTTATATATTATTATATTATATGTTTATATTATATATATATAATACATTCACACGTATATTTATGTGTGTGTGTATATATATATATATATATATATATATATATATATATATTTGTATTTATATATGGACAGAGAGACACAGAGAGAGAAACAGAAACAGGAAGACAGAGAGAGACAGAGAGATATTGAAACAGGTAGGTTTTTTTTATGAATGCCTCTATAGTCAATCAAAGAGAACCTTCTTTACTTCAAAGTTAGCTAACCAGAAGCAGTTACAAAAAGTCTATGAAAGCTTCACAATTTTTCCAAGGCACTTTAGTTGCATATCAGCACAGTTTTCCCTAGCCCTTTCATGTGTGGAGCCACTGACCAGTCACTCTGTGTACGTCCTTGACTCCTCTTACCCTTAGAATAAATAAGTAAAAATTGAATCCTTTTTTTGTCTTTCTCTGTTTTTCATTTTATTTATTTGAATATTTTGATAGAAAATCAAAGATTGCTCTGAAGTAGACACAAAGAACCATTTATATTTTTGACATCTTTCTAGTAAATAAATTGTAAGCATTTTATTTTTATTCACCAATACCTTTGTAAATTATACAAAGTGTTGCTGAAGTTCTGAACTGATCCATTCTGGAGAACAATTTAGATCTATGCCCAAAAGACAATCAAATTGTGCATACATCTTTGATCCACCAATACCATATTAGATCTGTATCACAAAGAGAGCATTAAAAAGAGGGAAAGGACCTGCATGTACAAAATATTTATAGCAGCTCTTTTTTGGGGTAGCAAAAAATTCAAAAAATGAGATAAGCATCAATTTGGGTATGGCTAAGAACGTTGTGGTATACAAATGTAGGAGAATACTATTGTGCTATAAGAAATGATGAACACTGCTCAATAGGAAAGTATATGTAGAATTTATACAGAATTGTATGCTGTCATGCGGAGGGAGGGGGGTAGCGGGGGAAAGGTGTGGGGGGGATAAAATCTTAATTTTAAGGAAGTGATTGTAGAACATTTAAAAATAAATAAAAAAATTAAAAAAAGAAAACAAAAAACAAACAACAAAAAAAGAAATGATGAACACACAGGTTTAAAAAAAATCCTCAAAAGACTTATATGAACTGATGCTGAGTGAAGTGAGCAGAACCAGAAGAACACTACACAAAGTAACAACAACATTGTGCAATGATCAACTATGATAGACTTAGCTCTTCTCAGTAATATAATGATCCAAGAGAATTCCAAAGGACTCATGATGAAAAATACTATCCACATCCAAAGAAAGAATTATGGAATCTGAATGCAGATTGAAGCATTCTATTTTCATGTTTTCCTTGATATTTTTTTTACTTTTGTTCTATTTCTTCTTTAACAACGTGACTAATGTGAAAATGTTTACCATGATTGCATATGTTTAAATTATATGAGATACCTTGATATCTTGATGAGGATGAAGGGGAAGGAAAGAGGGATAAAAAATTTTAACTCAAATCTTATAAAAATGAATGTTAAAAAGTATCTTTAAATGTAATTGGAAAAAATACTGTTTCCAAAAGAAAAGGAGATTAAACAAAATGGAAAGTTGATAGCGTCTTACTTGTTTCTCTATTCACCTTGGACTTCTTGGCTTTGAGAATGAACATGACAATTTTTTGCTGGTTCAAAAATGAGATTTGTAGTAATCAACAAAGTGGTTGTCATCAACACAATCTGGTACTGACTAAAAATAGAATGATGCATAAATGGAAAACAAGAAAATAGTTTGGAAGAAATCTGTCATACACCAACATCTTATACATACCATTTAGAAAGATAAAGTAAAAAGTGGTAATTGATTTAGACATAAAGAGTGATATTATAAGCAATTCAATGGAACGTGGATAATTTTGTCCACCATCTCTATGGAAAAGAGAAGAATTTATGACTAAACATGACATAGAAAGGACAAAGGGATACAAAATGTATAATTTTGATTACGTTAAATTCAAAAGGATTTGCACAAACAAAACCAACAAAGATGCAACCAAGATGAGAAGGAAAAATAAGAAACTGAAGGGAAAGGATTGTGGCAAGTTTCTCTGAAAAAGGTCTCATTTCTCAAATATCTAAGCAATCGAATCAAATACATAAGAATACAAGTCATTTCCCAGTTGATGAATGGTTGAAGACAATTATTGCCTAATAGGCAATTTCCTTATAAAGAAATAAATTCCATCTATAGTCATGCAAAGTGCTCCAAATCTCTAGTAATTAGATAAAGGAAAAATAAAACAACTCTGAAGTATCATCTAACACCCAACTCATTGCTTAATATAACAGGAAAGAAAAATGATGAAAGTTGTAGGGGATGTGGAAAAATTGGGATGCTAGTTCACTGTTGATAGAGTTGTGAACTGATTGATCTATTCATGCAGGAAAGTAATTCAGAACTATGCCCAAAAGGCTATAAAATCATGCATACACTTTGACCCAGCACTACTGGGTTACTACTGTGTCTGTATCCCAAAGAGATAAAATAAAAAGGAAAAGGGTCTCTATGTACAAGAAGTATTGGTAAAAGATTTTTGTGGTGGCAAAGAATTGTGAACTGAGGGGATGCCCATCAACTGAGGAATGACTGAATATATTGTATTGCATGATTATGATTGAATATTACTGTTCTATAAGAAACAAAGAGCAAGATGGTTTCAGAAAAAAAACGAGATTTGAGAAGCATTATAGGAATTCATACAAAGCAAAGTGAATGGAAGCAGGAGAACACTATACAGAGTACCAATAACAAAATATGTTGATCAATTGGGAATGATTTAGCTATTCTGATCCGCGCAGTGGTCCAAGATAATTTCAAGGGACGTATGATGAAAAATATTTTCAATCTCTAGGGAAAGAACGGATGGAATCCAAATGCAGATTGAAAAATAAGAGTTTTTAAAATTATTTTTCTTTCTTTTTTGGCAACATGGCTCATGTGGAAATAAGTTTTGCATGATTTTACATGTCAAATTAATATTCATTTCTTGCCTTCGTAGTGAGTAGGGAAGGATTGAGAAGGAGGGAGACAATTTAGAACTCATTTTCTTAAATGAATGTTTAAAAAACCCCACAATATATTAAAATTTGGAAAAAAAAGAATGAGGCTTGTTTCATGAAAATTTGGGGAAGAAAATTTGCTGAACAATTGGAGAAAATTTGTATATCTATTTATCTATGGAATTGTACATGAATTATAATTCTTTGAGTAAGAAATAAATATTTCAAGGAAAGACGTGCTTTAGGTACATAGTGCATAAGGCACTGGTCTTGCAGTCAGGAAGACCTGAGATTAGATTTATTGGCTATGTGACTTTGAGCAAGTTAGATGAGCTATGTCTTTCTCAGTTTCCATATCTGTATAATGGGGGTAGCAGTGTTATGAGGATAAAGAAAGAAGACTTATAAAACATTGTAAAAACCATATGTGATATAAAATTCTAGTTGTTTATAATCACTTTATATTTCTACTACTTGTTTGTTAATCTATTCCTTAGACCATCTTGCCAAAGTCACCAATCCTGTTTGTTTTAGATATTTCAAACTTTTGTGCTCTCTTAGGCTGACCAGATCTATAGCAGAATTGAATATGACGAACTGACCTCATTTCACCACTATTTTGAGTAAGTTAATGGCCTATCTGGCTTTTATCATGTTTCAAGAATAAAAGCACTGAATTTCTGAACTGAAGAAAATAAGAGATACCACCTCATCTCCTGCCCCAATTGGCAAATCAGAAGAGTAAGAAGCCAAACTCATTCAAGCAGAGTGCGAGCTACCATAATCTGTAAGCTTTGTTTTTCCTTCTTCTCCACAGTTACTACTTTTTTACACAGTATAGGAAAAGAGACTTCTCTCCTGTTGAGATTTCCACTTTCAATATCATAATATTCATTGCCTTGTAACTCCAACAGGCATACTGAGCAAAAGGGAGGGATGAGGTAAGCAGTGACAAAATCAATATTGCCACATTGTTGGCCAGTGAAACATTTTTTATTGTTTAGTTGATATGATAGAATTCTCTTCCAAAAATCAATTAAATGAAACTCAAATAGAAATTAAATTTTTTTAACATGCCAATCCCGTTGTGATGATTTGTTCAGATCTGTGACCTCTATTATAACTATCAGGGCAGGAAATTAAGAACTTCTTAGTTGAAAATAACATTTACTTACCTTCTGTTACTTCTCTAACTCCCTATTCTGAATTGTTAGAACCTCACTAGGGGTAGGTAAATGTTTAAGTTTACAATGAAAAAAATTATTGGAGAAATTTGTTAAAATTTTTGTTTTCCACACCTTTTCTAAGGAGTAGGAAACAAGACAGCTTTCCTTGTAGGGCTATCATTGGATTGATCATTTATTATTTGTTTATTTGTAAATGGTAGAATCATGGCTTCTCAGAGTTAGATGGGGCATTTGATAAATGGAGGCTTACATAGTGTCTCCCATTTATGAAAAATGATTACCTTGGAACTGTCCTCAACAAGTGATCATCCAAGGGAGTGGAGCCAAGATGGCAGAGTAGAAAAATGTGTATGCTTGCACTTCCCCCACAGCCCACAAAATACCTACAAAAATTTACTTTCAACAAATTCTAGACCAGCAGAAGTCACAGAACAACAGAGTGAAAGAGGTTTCCAGCCAAAGGTAACCTGGAATTCCAACAGGAAAGGTCTATCTCACCAGATACTGAGCAGCAGAGTCCAGCCCTGCACAACACTGGGAGGAACAGGACCTGAATAGACCTCTGGGGCAGAATTTCCGGTAGGGAGGATCCCAGATCCCTCAACTCACAAGGGACAAAGAAAGCTCCAAAGGTCAGTGTGGGAGGGCTTTGCCAGCTGGGCAAGAGGGGAGCAGGATCCTTGCAGCAGAGGTGGTGGTGGTAGCAGCAGCAGCAGGTGACAGGTGGCTACATTGGCCATGGAAGAAGTCTAGGTCCATTGTGCAGACAGCTAAGCTTAAAACCTCTGTTTTTCTGGAGGAATTGAGCAGTTGATCTGAATCTCAGCCTTGAGCATAGTACTGGGCAGAGGCAGAGCACTAGGGCCCTCCTCATGACAAAGAATTCAGAAGTCAAGGAACTGGCTGGGAAAATGCCCAAAAAAGGGAAACAATATAAGACCATGGAAGATTACTTTCTTGGTGAACAGGCATCTTTTTCCATCATTTCAGGTGAGGAAGAACAAGGCATACTGTCAGAGGAAGTCAAGGCTTCTGACTACAGTACATCCAAAATGAATATGAAATGGGTTCAAGCCACAGGAGAGCTTGAAAAGTTAGTCAGCAACTTACTAAAGGAGAACTAAAAACAATATTGAGGAAATAACATCTCTAAAAATAGTCTAACTCAATTGGCAAAAGAGGTCCAAAAAGCCAATGAGGAGAAAGAGACTTTAAAAAGCAGAATTAGCCGTGTGGAAAAGAAGGTCCAAAAGCTCACTTAACAAAATAGAGACTGGAGTTCAGGAAAGCTAATGACTTTGAGATAAACTAAGAAGTTAAAAAAAAAACAAATAAAAGACTGAAAAAATTGACGATAGGATGAAACATCTCATGAAAAAACAACTGACCTGGAAAATAAACCCAGGAGAGAAAATTTAAAAATTATGGGACTGCCTGAAAGTCATGATCAAAAAAAGAGCTTAGACATCATCTTTCATGAAGTTATCAAGGATAACTGCCATGATATTCTAGAACCAAAGGGCAAACTAAGTATTCAAAGAATCTACTGATCACTACCTGAAAGAGATCCAAAAAGAGAAACTCCTAGGAACATTGTGGCCAAATTCCAGAGTTCCCTGGTCAAGGAGAAAATATTGCAACAGGTAGAAAGAGACAATTCAAGTACTGTGGAAATACAATCAGGATAACACAAGATCTAGCAGCTTCTACATTAAGGGATAGAAGGGCTTGGAATATGAAATTCCAGAAGTCAAAGGAACTAGGACTAAAACCAAGAATCATCTAGCCAGCAAAACTGAGTATAGTACTTCAGGGGAAAAAATGGTTTTTCGATGAAATTGAGGACTTTCAGGCATTCTTGATGAAAAGATCAGACCTGAAAAGAAAATTTGACTTTCAAACACAAGAATGAAAAGAAGCATGAAAAGGTAAACAGCAAAGAGAAGTCATAAGGGACTTACTAAAGTTGAACTGTTTACATTCCTACATGGAAAGACAATATCTGTAACTCTTGAAACTTTTCAGGATCTGGGTAGTTGGTGGGATTATACACACACACATATACACACATATACACACACACATGCACACACAGAGACAGAGAGCACAGAGTGAATTGAATAGGATGGGATCATATCATTAAAAAATGAAGTTAAGAGGTGAGAGAGAAATGTATTGGGAGGTGAGAGGGAGAAATGGAATGAGGCAAATTATCTCTCATTGTAGAGGCAGGTAGGAGACAGTTTAGTGGAGGGGAAAAGAGGGGAGGTGAGAGAAAAACACGAAATTTACTCTCATCACATTCGACTAAAGGAAGGAATAAAATGCACACTCATTTTGGTATGAAAACCTATCTTACAATACAGGAAAGTGGGGGAGGAGGAGACAAGCAGGGTGGGGGGGAT
>JAQQSK010012421.1:0-11883 GCA_028658325.1 Potorous gilbertii | reverse complement strand
TAAAAGAAAACCTTTTCTCTAATCATAATTATAAACAGTTTATCATTTGTTTTATGCCTTGAATATCAGTGGATATTGCTTAACACAAATAACTATGCCAAAGATTGCTGACTTAGAGGAAGTAAAATAACAATTTTAAAGCAACTGGCATACGGTTCAGGGTTCATTGTTATCTAATCTTTATTTATGTCTTTACAACTGGCAGCCATCAAGGAGTATATAACTGCGACTCAAATGCAACCCAGCATCGGAGTTTTTTAATGGGCTATAAACTTGATTTATTAAACAAACCCTATTAATGCGACACCAGGGATAAAGTGATTACAGAGCTCTTTATATTCTAAGAATTTATAATTATCATTTCTGCTGATGAACAGAGAGCCATAGTCAGAAAACAGTCACTAGATAGTGACATGCTGGGTTGTATAAAATTGATAATGAGTTGAAAATTAAGGTTGTCAGCACTATGTTCTCTGAAATGGCACACAAGCCACTTGAATCCAAAACAATTTTTAAAGTTTTTCTTTTTGGTGGGCAACATTTCTTTAAATCTCTAGAAAACAGAGAAAGAAAATTATGGACTAATTTCCCTGATAAATATTTATGAAAAATTAAATAAAATACTAGCAAGGGGATGTTAGCAGTATGTCACAAGGATCATACATTAAGACCAACTGGGATTCATACCAGGAATTCAGAGTTGGTTAAATATTAGAAAAACTAATAGCATAACTGACCATAACAATAACAAAACCAACAGAAACCATATAATTATCTCAATAGATACAGAAAAAAGCCTCTGATTAAATTCAACACCCATTCCCATTAAAAAATACTAGAGAACATGGAAATATTTAGCATTTAGCTTAAAATGATAAGTAATATTTATCTAAAACCTTGGGAATAAGATAGAAGCTTTCACAATACAATCAGGGGTGAAGCAAGGATGCCCATGATCATCTCTATTATTTATTATTGTAGTAGAAGTATTAGCTATAGCAATAAAAGAAGAAAAATAAATTAAAAGAATTGAAATAAACAATGAAGAAATAAAGCTATCAATCTTTGCAGATGATATAATGATATACTTAGAGAATCTGAATCAACTACAAATGACTTGAAATTATTAACTACTTTAGCTAATTGCAGAATGCAAAATAAACCCACATAAATTATAAGCATTTCTATATACTACCAACAAAGTCTAGCAGGAAGAGATAAAAACACAATTTACATTTAAAGTAATTGTAGACAATGTAAAATACTTGGAAGTCAACTTACCAAGACAAATTCAGCAACTTGTGAGCACACATATGAATACCATATATGAACACAACTATAAAACACTTTTCACACAATGTCAGATCTGAATAAATGAAAAAATAATAATTGCTCAGGGGTAGGCTAAGCCAAAATAATAAAAATGACAATTCTACCTAAATTTATTGATTCAGTGACATTCCAATCAAACTATCAAAAATTGCTGAGCTAGAAAAAATAACAAAATTCATCTGGAAGAAAACAGCTCAAAGATGTCAAGAGAATCAATGGGGAAAAAAATGATGTGGTCTAGCCATACCAGATTTCAAACTGTATGTAATAAAGTGCTAATTATCAAAACAGTCTGGTACTGGCTAAGAAATATAGTAGTGGATCAGGGGAATAGGTACAAATTACATTATAGTAAATGAGCATAGTAACCTAGTGTGTGATGAACACAAAGATCCAATCTTTTGGAATAAAAACTCATTATTTGACAAAAACTGCTGGAAAAACTGGAAAAACAGTGTAGCAGAAATTAGGTATAGACCAATATCTCATACAATTTACCAGGATTATATCATAATGGGTACATGATTTACACATAAATGGTAATATCATAAACAAATTCAGAGAGCATGGAATAGCTTTATCTGTCATGTTTATGGATAAATAGGGGTGGGGGAAGGAAGATTTATGAATATGGGTAGAATTTAGGGCCAAAGAAGGAAAAAGTAAAAGTGTAACATTAATACTTTTGAATATATAAAATTTAAATAGTTTTTACACAAAAATCAATGCAATCAAAATGTAAAGCAGAAAACTGGAGGAAAATTGCAACATGTATCACTGAAAGAGGCCTCATTTTTCAAGTACTTAGAAACTGATTTTCTTCTCTTCTCTTCTCTTCTTCTCCTTCCTCTGTCTATATATTGTGTCATACCCATGCCTGTGGATGATTTGCTCAAAGGAATGGAAGTTTTTATCTCTGAAATCCAACTCACTCTGGGTTTCAGTGACTAAACATCAATAGGTCCCAAGCCAAGCCCCATTTGGTCATTGTTTGGTCTCTGACTGGCTCAGAGTGAAAGTAAATCACATTTATTTCTGTTTTAGCCATAAACCTTAAGGATATCTCCTTGACTGATGACTGATTTTTTTTTTTGAATAGGTAAAGAGGCCATTATTTGCCACATCATCTAACTAGCCTTAATGATTGAATGGGTGCTGCCCCAATCAAGTTAAGACCTGGTAAAAATCTTAACTTTAAAAGGCCCAGGTCTCTCACTACATCCAGGGCCATTTCCAATTGTCCTGATCCATATCTCACCACTGAACCCAGATAACTCTAGAGAAGAAAGTGAGGGTGGTAACTTGGCATAGCCCACCCTCACTTAAATACAATTCACTTGCATCTTATGCCATCACTTCTCCAGTGATATGACCCTCTTTTACAACAAAGGACAAATAAATAACATCTGTGAGTAGAAAGAGAAGTTGCACCACTTAGGACCCAACTGGAACTATCAAGTTGGGCAATATAGTTCCTTATAGATCCTTCCCTTCCCTTCCCTTCCCTTCCCTTCTCTTCCCTTTCCTCTGTAAATATAAGGTACCATATCCTTACCAATGGGTGCTCTGCCCAAAGGAATGTAAATTTCGATTTTTTCTATTTTCTATTTCTAAGAAATATGCCTTAAACCCAAATCATTCTGGCTCTTATTGACTGACCAATAGTAAGTCCCAGGCCAAGCTCAATTTTATGTTTTTTGCGGGGATAGGGGCTGATTGGCTCAGGGTGAATGTAAATAGTGATTGTTTCTGTTTTATCCAAAAACTCTGAGGGTCTTTCCCTCCCAGATTGATTTTTTAAATTAGATAAAGGTCATTTTCTGCTGCTTTTCTTACCCAGATTTAATCAAATCAAATCTCTCACTGCATCCAGGGCCATCTCCAGTTGTGTGTGTATACACATATATATATAAATATATACATATATATCTCCAGTTTTGTGTGTGTATATATACATATATATGCCTATTTGAATATGTGTGTATACATATATACACATATAGACATATGCATATATATACATACACACATATACATATATACATATATGTGTGTGTATATTTGACTCAGAAAACCGGGTCAAATTTATAAAAGTACAAATCATCCCCCAATTGATAAATGCTCAAACTGTGTGAAAAGCCAGTTTTCAATCAAATAAATCAGTTATCTATAGTCATATAAAAATGTTCTAAATAAATAGTGATCAAAGAAATGCAGATTAAAACAGTTCTGAGGTCCCACTTCTCACCTATCAGAATGGCTGATATGCCAAAAAAAGGAAAATGTTGGATACTGGAGGGGATATGGGAAAACGAGGACACTAATGCACTGTTGGTGATGTGACCTGATCCACTGGAGAGAAATCTGGAGAGAAATTGGAACTATATTTAAAGGGCTATAAAAGTTTGCATACCCTTTGATCCAGCAGTATCATTACTAGGTTTATAGCTCAAAGACATCCAGAAAAAAAGATGGGGGTAAGACCTATTTGTACAAAAATATTTATAGCAGTTCTTTTTGTGGTGACTAAGAACTGGAAATCAAAGAAATGCCCACCAATCAGAGAATAATTAAACAACCTGTGGTATGTGGTTGTGATGGAATGTTATTGTGCTATAAAAATAAATAACAAGTAGGATGATCTCAGAAAGAAACCTGAAAATACTTACCTGAACTCATGCATAGTGAAGTGAATACAACTACTAGAACATTATACACAGTAATAGCAATATTATTCAGTGAAGAATTGTGAATGACATAGCTATTCTCAACTATAAAATGTTCCAAGATAATCCCAAATAACGAAGGAAACAAACAATATCCCTCCAGCAAAAGAACTGATATTTGTTGACTACAGACTGAAGCATGATATTTGTCACTTTTTTTCCATTTTTTCCCTTTTGAGTCTTCTTGTATGAAATGACTTATATGGAAATGTTTTATAAATTTACATATGTGTAAACTATATCTGATTGTTTACTATCTCAGGGAGGGTTGAGAGGGAAGAAGAGAGGGATAGAGTGTGGAACTCTAAACTTTCAATAAAATGTTAAAAAAAATAAATCTCTATAAAAGGTTCCTAGAGTTAGTGTGAGCCAAAAGGAGAAGCTCTTCCTAGACCTGAGTACCAAACCTTGTACATAAAGATAAGTGCCAAAAAACAAGATAAATATTCCACATAATCAAACATGGTATTAAATAAAATTAAAAAGCAGTAATTTTTTTAAAAACACTATTTGTAACTGAGAATACAGTGGTATATTTGTAATATACCACTGGTCCTAACTTCTCCACCAAACAGAATTATGGACCTTTCTTGGAGTCCTACACAACTTTCCTCAATTTTTTTAATGCTCTAGAGTGTCAGATCTGGAGTCATAAAGATTTGAGCTAAAATTCAGTTTCAGACACAATATATTAATGAATCTTGGCAAGTCACTTAACCTCTAATGGCCTCAGTTTCCTCAAATGTAAAATTCAGATAATAGTAGCTCATAAGAATCAAACAAGGTAGTATTTTAAAGAACATTGTAGAGATTAAAATGCTACTTAAATGTTTGTTGAGATGCTAAAAACAATTTACCTATCTGTCCATATGAAATATCATCTTCTATAGAATTTTAACCCTTTGAGACCTGGAATTATTTTTCTTTACCTGTATAAATCTACTACTAAGCTCAGTAACTTGCATGTTAGTTGTTTTTCAGGTATTTCAGTTGTGTCTGACTTTTCATGACCTCTTTTGGTGTTTCTTGTCAAATATACTGAAGTGGTTTATCATTTGTTTTTCCTGCTCATTTTACAGATGAAGGATCTGAGGCAAACAGGGTTGGCCACATAGCTAGCAAGTGTCTGAGGTCACATCTGAACTCAGGAAGATTAGTTATTCTGACTCCAGTCCCAGCAATCTATTGACTGAGACATCTACTATCCATAATTTCCTTGTTAGGTATTAATAAGTATTTATTAAATTGAATTTAATCTAATAAGCCAAGGTGACACTGCTTCATAAGACCCTATCAAATACCCTGGTGAATTACAAATAATGGGCCAAAGTACCAAAAGTAGAGACACAGGAAATACAAATAAATAATATGATGCTCTCAGAGCTGGAAGAGACTCAAAAGCCACTATAGGTCTTCTCCAACATTCCCAATCAGTGGTCATCCAGCTTTCTGTCAAAAGACCTTCAGCAAAGGGCATTCTCTATAATACAAAGCATTCCATTCTGCTTTGAGTTACATATAATGAATGGTATTTTTTCAACTTAAATTGATTTGAGTTAACCCATTGTGATTATTTCCTGTTGGTCTTTCTTTTGGGGTTAAGCAAAACATGTCTAATAACATTTTACTGAGAAAATTTTGCAAATATTTAAATATAATTAACATGATTTCCATGAAAATCTTCTCTTTTCAAAGTGGATAAGCCACAGTTGTTATAATTGATTATCAAAAGGCGTGGTCTTGTGTACTGCAGGAGAAAGATTGCTAAGTATAATATAAAGTCATTGTAGTGTCTGCATTATGTGTTTGGTACAGGGTATGTAGATTTGATGTCCTCCTGATGAAACTATCTATATGTTTAACCGCAATGATTCAGAAATAACAATTGGGACTTTGCAATCTCTAAAAAAAGAATCATCACTTTGACAATTTCTCTACAAAGAACTCATTCCCTTGATGATTTTCTTGTTCACTGTACACTATTTTGACAATCAACCTTGCTAATGCTGGCCTAAGAACTACACCAATGAAGTATTTATTCAAAGATCATACAAGTCATGATTGCTTAAGAAATCCCATTACTCCTTTATCCATATGGTCCATAATCTCTTCCAAATAACTCCCTCTGCCTTTCTATCATTTTTAATCTTCCTGCCATGATTCTTCTTCTCAGCACAGGATGCCACAGGCATCTGATGTCCTGGAGGTTCAGCCAATGAAAAGCAACTTCCTTCCCTTGTCATTGTAGGCCATTGAAGTCATGCAGTTTCATAGCTCAATGCAATATGCTTATTCAGTCATAGTCTAGAGGACTGTTGTGAGTTCATCTCTGAAAACTTTTTGCCAAGGTCAAGTAATAGAAACTGATTTTTTTTTTTTGGTCTAGTAGCAATGGCTTGGCTCATTTGTTCTGATGTTTCAATGTTAATTTCTTTGAAAAGAGCAGAGTATTCAGATGAATGCAATAATTTTAATTCTGTTTGGCCTGAAGCACAGTAGCTACACAGTGAGTAAGCATAAGCATTTCTCAAATTTCCTGGAGTATTTTTGAAAAATGCATACTTAATATATGTTGGATTTTAGAGGTTTCAAGTGAAAGGTTTTTTGTCTTTTTTTTTAAAAAGTACATAAATAAAGCACATTTTGTTGGCACCTGGAGCAATATGTTATTGACTTTCTTACTACCTATAGAGTTGTTCACTTTATGCCTCCCTTGCAGTATCATTACTTTCTCCTTCTACATGTAAGCATTGCCCAAGTCTCTTAGACCCCTTTCTCTTTATGATCATTCTCCCCCAAGTGATCTTATTAGCTCCTATGTATTCAAATATCATTTTTATGCAGATGGTCCTACAATTCTTTATATCTATATCTAATCTCTCTCCTGATCTCCAAACATGCACTGGCAATTTCCTGACTACCATTTTGACCTGGAAGTCCCATAGGCAACGTAAATGGCTGACTCTTCTATCAAAAAGACATATTTTGGCAGGTTATCTATGATACATTTAGACCTGAGAGGGTAATCAAGTAATAATACCTTATTTTACATGAGCAACAATTTACCAAGAGTTACACTGATAGCAATTGTCATTCAAGACTTAAATCCTTAAAGGCTTAAGACTACATGCAAATCTTTCCACATACCATTCTGACCCAAAAGGAATTAATATTTTCCCTTAAATCCATCCCTCCTCCAAATTTGAGAATACTCCTACCCTTCTGATTACCCAGTTTGAAACATACTCATCCTTGATATTTTCTTTTTTCTAAATGTTCATCTCTAATCAGTTATTGGGTCTTCTCGATTCTATTTTCACAACACCTCTGAAATCCATCCTTTTCACTCACAGATCTTAATTCAGTCCCTTATCAACTACAACCTGTGCTATTGTAATAACCTCTTAATTGATTTCTCTGCTTCCAGTATCTTCACTTATATCCATATTACACAGAGCTGCTAATTGAAATTTTTCAAACATAGATCTGATCATGTTGCTTCCCTCCTCTAAGTTTTTCATTGGCTCCATTTTGGCCCTAGGATAAATATAAAATAGTTCACTAGCCATTTAAACACTCTATTAGAGGTATCAAACACAAGGCCTCCCACAGTTCACAAAACACACTGATGACTCAAATAAGATTAAAATGTAATTGGACAATATTGAACAAAATACATAAAAATACCATAAAACAGTCTAATCTGTATTTTTCTAAGTCAATTTTTGTCTGCAAGAATATTTTATGTATAGTTAATGGTCCCCATTTCTATTTAAGTTTGATACCACTGCTCTCTTTACCTACTACCTTGCTTTACAATCTAATTTTATGTTATTTTCATTTATTCATTTCTACACTAGTACAATTGGCCTTCACATATTTCCCTGCTCATGATATTGGATTTTCCACCTCCACACTTTTGCAAAAGTGATCTCCAGCATATAAAATGAAATTCTTCTTTATATATCCCTTGTAGAATCCTTAATTTTCTTTAAAACACAGCCCAATTGCACACATTCGAGAAGTCCCTTCTTGTCTATTTATTTGTTAGGGGTTCTTTTATCTTGAAAACATTTTGTTTGCTTTCTTTTCCTTAACTCTGTAGATGCTGCAATTTCCAGAAGATTGTAAAGTTGTTGAGAGCTGTAAATGTTTCATTTGTGCCCTTATAGCCCCACTAGGTAGAATAGTAGCTTATGTAAGAATTTAGTAAATTAGTATGTTCAAGAGGTTTATACTTGGGCTAGATTCAGGTTGTATTGTTGTTGTTGTTGTTGTGTTTGTCCTTCATTCTCAAAGAGGATCATGACATCAAGTTAATGACATGACTTGCAGTTGAGTTTGATTGGAGTGAGAGAGGGCTGTGAAAGGTCACTCTCCTGAGTCATCTGGATCCTGTGGACTGTTACTCCTCAGGATCACTGCAGATGGACCAGGATGCAATGTGAGACCCTAGCCTTTGCAGGCTAAGGTCCTATTTAGCATTCTCACTTTGAGTGAGATACACTCATTCAATGAATAGACTTCTTTAAGTAGTTGATCAAGGGATGGTCCCTTTAATAAACAAAAAAAAAATCAAACGGGTAGGAGGTTCCTGGGTAAAAAAGAAACAATTACTATTTAGTTTAAATCCACTGTATGTTCGATGGGTGGGGACTTGCTGTCCACTCTGAGTTCCAGAGTGAAATTGGGTTTAAGGTTTGATCTTTGAGCAAGAAAATGTAGTTAGTAAACCCAAAGAAAAAGAGGCAGCTTTTGGTGGTGTAACAGAGGAGAAGGAGAAGGAGTAGGAGGAGAAGAAGGAAGAACAGGAAAATGAGGAGGAGGAGAAGGAGGAGGAGGAGGAGGAGTGGAGCTGCTACTCGTTCACAGGTTGTGTTTGTCCTTCTTTCTCAAAGAGAACCACTACATGAAGATGATGACATAACTTGCAGTTCATTTTGCTTTGAGGGAAAGAGGGTAGAGTGTTGTACATTGTATTTGAATAAACTCTTATCTATACTGAGAAATTAGGTCTTGAATTAGCAGCCTATGGACATTTTTTTGGATTATAAGAATTAGTTGATAAAAGTGAATCTTTATTTTACTACTCAAGGAAACTCTAACTAGTAAGTGGAATAGTGAGTCTTGCCTTACTGTACTTTATAGAATTTGTTCTTCTGTATCCCATGTCCATTTGGGATCACACCAGAATAAACCAAGATCATGGCCATTAGTTATCATACTTGAATGAAAACTCATGTGTGTGTGTATGTGTGTGTGTGTGTGTGAGAGAGAGTAGTCCAGCTGTAGAAATAGCTGTAAATAAATGAAATGAAAGAACCATACCCAAATGTGGGAAAAATTAAAATTAAAGGTCTTAAAACCTGAATTTGTAGTAAGGATCTACTAACAATAACTTTATTTTCTATCATTATTTTTGTTTGATTTAGCACTCATAATAAAAATATAAAAATTTAAATTGCATAAGGCAATGGGAAAATTCCGAAGGAACAGTAGACTACCAACTATTAGTCCCAGATAATTTGATAGGGGTTAAGAATATTTACAAATATCTCATTTGATGTATAAGTAAGGAAGGTTTTATCAAGGGCAAGGCTAGCATAAAAAAAATCTCACCAACTTTGGTAGTAGGCTCACATTTGGTCTTCATGCTTTTAGTTTTTCTCTTTCCAGTTCTTCACACTGGTTCCTTAGACATCTTCCTAATACATTGCTCTAATCATATCATCCCTCTATCTCTCAAACATCAATGCTTCCCTATTGCCTATGGAATTAAATACACATTCCAGACCCTGGCATTAAACAGCCTTTACAGATTAACTCCTACCAACTTTTCCAACTCCTAATGATCATCTGTGTATCCTATCTTATAGGCAAACAATACTACTCTATGCTCCCACCGACTACCACTACCATAGATATGTCTTTATATATGTGTATGACACGTGTGTATATACACACATACCCACATATTGCGTACATGTGTGTGCATACATGTATGCATGTACATATATAATATATTGTCTATAAACATATTCCTATTATATATGTGCATATATAAATGTGCATATGTATACATACAGATATACATATGCACACGTACACCCATAAAAATCTTTGCTCATCCTGCTCAGCATCTCTGTAATGGACATATACTCTGACCTCCCACCTAGACGTATTGAAGTCCATTCTTTTTTCCATCCTTATCCCTTTTGATTAGATCTATTTCTGCTTTTGCTTTGTCTGAGATTAGGATTGCTATTCCTGCCTTTCTTACATCAGCTGAAGCACAATATATTCTGCTCCATCCTTTGACCTTTATCCTATGTGTATTCCCCCATTTCAAATGTGTTTCTTGTAAGCAGCATATTGTTGGGTTATGGCTTTTAATCCATTCTGCTATCCGTCTCCATTTTATGGGAGAGTTCATTCCATTCACATTCACAGTTATGATTACAATCTGTGTACTTCCCTCCATCCTCTTTCCCAGCGTTTGTGCTTTTAGCTCTCCTTTCTCCCTTTCCCTCCTCAATAGTATTCACTTTTCACCACTTCCTCCTGCTGCCTTCCCCTCCTTCTTTAAGTCCCCCTCCCTTTTACTCCCCTTTACTCTTATTCCTTATTCCCTCCCTTTTAGCCTCCCTCCCCTTTCTTCCCCCTTCCCCTCCTACTGCCTATAGAGCTAATTAGGATTATCTACTTAAGTTTATTGTTCTGTCCTTTAAACAAATCAGATGAAAGTACCTCTCAATCAATGCTCATTTCCCTCCCCTCTTTCCATCTACTATGATTTTACATTTCTTCTTGTGATGTAATTTGCCATTTTCTGCTTCCTCCTTTTCATACCTCCTATTACAATCCCTTCTCATACTTAAATCATGTTTTTTTATCTTGATATCATTTACTTTATACCCATTCCCTCTATGCATATCCCTTTTATATTTCATAATAGCTGCACAATTCTCAAGTTTGACAGGTATCATCTTCCCTTATAGGAAGGTAAACAGTTTGCTCTAATTTTGTAACAAGTTGTTGTTTTTCTCCTTCCCTGTTTAGCTTTTTATGATTCCTTTGAGACCTGCATTTGAAGAACGAATTGTCTATTAAGTTCTCACATTTTGGTCAGGAAGCTCTGGAATTCCCTTACTTCGTTGAATGACTTTCTCCTTGCCTGAAATGTTATGCTGAACTTTGCTGGGTAGTTGATCCTTGGTTGTAGTCCCAACTCCTTTGCCTTATGGAATATTGGGTTCCAATTCTTTCGATCTTTTAATGTAGAAGCTGCAAGGTCCTATGTAATCCTGACTGTGTCTCCTTGATATTTTAATTCTTTCTTCCTGACTGCTTGTAATATTTTCTCCTCCACTTGACAGCTCTGGAATTTGGCAAGATATTTCTTGGGGTTTTGAGTTTGGGATCCCTTTCAACAGGGAAACGGTGGATTCTTTCTATGACTATTTTGCACTCTGAATCTAGCTCTTCTGGGCAGTTTTCCTTGATTATTTCCTGGAAGATATTATCCAGGCTCTTTTCTCCATCATGGGTTTCTGGCAGGCCAATAATTCTTAAGTTTTCTCTTCTGGATCTGTTTTCCAAGTCAGTTGTTTTTCCAATTAGATATTTTACATTTTCTACTATCTTTTCATTCTTTAGATTTTGTTTGACTGATCCTTGCTGTCTCATTGAATCATTAGTTTCTACTTGCCCAATTCTGGTCTTTATCAAATGGTTTTCTTCTGTTACCTTTTGCATCTCCTTTTCCATCTGCCAAATTTTTCCTTTTAAGGAGCTATTTTCTCCAGTTAATTTTTGTACTCCTTTT
>JAQQSK010012420.1:0-11884 GCA_028658325.1 Potorous gilbertii | reverse complement strand
GTTTTAGTGTATTATGTTTTGATTTGTTATCTGATTTCTTCCACTTATGTCAGTGTGACTACATAACATCACTATAGTGAAAATATGCTCAATAGGAAAGTATATGTCGAACCTATACAGAATTGTATGCTGTCATGGGGAGGGAGGGGGCGTAGGGGGGGAAGGTGTGGGGGTATAAAATCTTAATTTTAAGGAAGTGATTGTAGAACATTTATAAATAAAATAAAAATTAAAAAAATTAAAAAATAAATGTACTCAGAAGTTATATCATTAGCACTCTGTGTGAGGTGTGGTTGTGTGTATGTGCGTGCACGAGTACATGTGTGAAGTAAAGCTAGGGTAGGAAATTCTATTTTCTAACAGACATATCGTTGGCAGTCTTGCCCCTGTCTTTCAACCATTCACAGATCCCTTATGCCATGTAAGAACTGATAACTGCCATATCCTCTTTTTCTACTTAGTGCCTTCTGACTAATGATGACATATGCATTTGTCTTTTGCTAAAGTAACCCGCACAGTCAACAACCGTCATATCACTCAGGTAATATTTTACTTTCCTCATCAAACTACCATCTACTGGTATAATCAGCAACTGAAAACTTTTGAACTAGAAAGGAACATGGTTTCGTATTGAGGCATGAAATAGCTACCGAAGTATGGCCTGGTCATAAACTGATAAACTAGTCTGTATGAAAGTACTATTGAATACCACTGTAGCAATATCTTGACCTTTTAAAAAATAATGCTTTTAACTAAAAGTGCTGAACTAATTTAAAAAAAAACACTGTTAATTGCTAGGCATTGAGTCAAAGAGTAGCTTTAAAATTATGAATTATTAACATCATGGTGATCAAACTTTTTTTCCTAAACCTCTTTTTGCACCAGCTGAATCTCCAACAGATATGTCCTTTTCCTTTTATTCAATAAGCGCTTCGTAAGTGTTTTGCTATATATATATATATATATATATATATATATATATATATATATATATATTGTTCTGTGCTATATAGAAGAGGAAATTCAAGGATGAAGAAAGAGCAATCTATGGAACTTATAGACTAATAGAGAAGAGGAAAGAGAAAAGACATTTATTAAAGCATCTACTTTGCGCAAGGCACTGAGTTAAGTGCATCTCCTTTGACTCTCACAACAGCCTTGGAAGATAGGTGTTGTTATCATCCCTATTTTACATTTGAGGAAACTGAGACAAATATAGGTAAATGACTTGCCCAGGAGCACACAACTTTGTTGTTCAGTTGTTTCAATCATGCCCAACTCTTTATGACTCCATTTGTGTTTTTCTTGGTAAAGATACTGGAGTAGTTTGCTATTTCCTTTCCCAGTTCGTTTTTCATATGAGGAACTGAGGCAAATAGGGTTAAGTGACTTGTCTAGGGTCTCACACAGGTAGTAAGTTTCTGCAGTGAAATTTGAACTCAAGTCTTCCTGACTTCAGGATTAGTTCTCTAACCACTTTACACCTAGTCCTGCAAATAGTAAGTAACTGATATCAGATACTAACTCAGGTATTCCTGATTCTAGGTGTGATATTGTATAAACTCTGCCACCTAAGTACCTTGAGGCAAATGATCGTGAATATATAAAGCAATTGTGATTTTATCAGTATAGGTAATTCTAGGCTTAGAAACTCTTGCCACCCGGACTGCAACTCTTACAAGATGTAATAGATAAGTTCTAAATAGGAGGAATGAGGAAGCACAGAAAGAGGATTGGAAATCTAAGTCTTTCTAACTCATCATCCAGTAATCTATCAACTACACCATTGCATTTCAAACTAACAGGAAATTCAACAATGCAATTATATTCAACAAGTATTTGTTATATTTATATCCTACTTCTTGCTGATGTGTTTTAAACAAAAGTGTAGTTGTATGGTTGTTGTCCTTTCTCAAAGAGGACAGAAATGACATTACCAGGACAAAGTGAAGCTTCATTTTGACTGACTGTGGCTGATCAGATCAATACAAGTTCGAAATGCTCTATCACAGGTTGGGCACAGACAGTCTGCATGAATTTTTGGGGTGAGTACTCCAAATTTGCACATCCTGCATTTACTTTGTGCTATCTCAGTTCTGCTTTGCTCATAGAGCATAACACCTTTTCTGATGTGGAGCACACCATGCTGAGCTGTCCTGTGCCAGTGTTTCCCATGTCACACAATCAAATCCAAAGTTCTTGAGAGAGACTTTGAGAGTGTCCTTGTATAGCTTTTTCTGACCACGATGTGATCACCAGTCCCATGTGAGTTGTCCATAAAATAGTCTTTTTGGCAAGTGTACATTTTGCATTCACACAATGTGGAGTTGAACTCTCTGAAGAGTTTTAATGCTTGGCAGTTCGGCTTAAGCAAGAACTTCAGTGTCTAGTACCTTATTCTGTCAGGTGAAACTCAGCATCTTCTTAAGACAACTCAAATGGAAGCGATTCAGTTTTCTGGCAGGGTGCTGATAGATTGTCCACGTTTAACAGGCATACAGTACTGAGGTCAACACGACGGGCTCTGTAGACCTTCAGTTTGGTAGTTTGTCCAAAATCTCTTCTTTCCCAAACTTTTCTTCAGAGCCTCCCAAACACTGAGCTACCTCTGTCAATGCATGCATCAATCTCATTGTCAATATGTACATCCCTGGAAAGTACACTACCAACGGAAGTGAACTTATCCACAGCATTCCAAACTTCTCCATTTTTTGTAATTGATGGTTCCACGTGTGGATGGGGTGGTGGTGGCTGATGGAGCACCTGTGTTTCCTTGGTACTGATTATTAGGCCAAAATTAGCACAGTCAGTAAAGATGCTCCATACTTTGTTGCATCTCAGCTTCAGAGGCTGCATTCAGTGCACAATGATCTGAAAACAGAAAATCATGCACCAACTTTCGCTCCACTTTGGTCTTGGCTTGAAGCCTTTTCAAATTGAAGAACTTACCATCAGTATGGTAGTTGACTTTAATGCTGTGTTCATTCTCATTGAAAGCATTTGACAATATGGCTGAAAACATGCTAAAAAGCATGGGGGCGAGCACACAGATCTGTCTCATTCCATTGGTGACTTGCAACAATATTGAAGTCCTAAGATATTAGGCTATTACATAATTACATGCCTGTATCTATCTACACACATGTGTGTAGTTATATGTGTGAATATACACGTACATGTGTATATATACACACATGTATATTTGCATGTACTTGTACATTTATATAGTGTTATTAACTATGTGATCTTTAAACATATTTTCCATTTTCGCATGAATTAAAACTGTTCCTTTTCTGAAGTCACTATTGTTACCATCCATTTCTTAGTTCTCCTTAAGCATAATAAATTTTGAGCTAATTATTTCACCTGCTTGTGATTCTTGCTTTTTCATATGTCAAAGGCAAGTCAGGAAATACTACTGATCACTAGAACAGTGTGGTGGGAGTAAAAGTACCCAGACCAGGTAACTCTGAACTGGGGAAAGAATAAGGCTGAAAAGAGAGGAATAACTGTAATTATAACTGAAAACAATTCTCATTAGGCAAGTCTTCCTGGAGACTAGATCCAAGACCATCATGGACTAAAGCTCTCCTTCTTCTTAGAGTTGAAATAGATCACCAGAAGCATAACTTCTGGAAGGTTATACATGTAAGCTAGGCAAGTGGATGCCTTATGATGTAGTTGTTGATCACTAGGTTGAGCATCTTTCCCTGAAATGGGTTAAGAGGACAATTTCACCAGTTGCAGAAGGACTGAGGATTGCTTGGGTTAAGTGGGTGATCTGTCACACACAGGAGCCCAGTTGAGCAAGACTAAGTTACATCTTTTGTTATGAAGAATCATATAGTCTCATATCTAACACAACATGCCATAACTACCCTCAATGCACAAGTCACTCCACGACCTCTGCCATTGCTGTAACAGGTTCAACCTTGTGGTGGAATTCAAGAGAGATTACAGAGTATGTATGATGATTATTTTCATATACACACATACATACATACACACATATACACATATCAGGTTTTTAACAGTATGTCATTTGGGGTTGCATCTTAAGCTCTTTTGTTTTTCAGAGTAGTAAAAGTTAGGAAATAAGTATTTATTCTTATTAGTACCCAAATATTTCCAAATTTAAATTTCTAAATTAAAAAAATTAACATTCAGTTGTCGTTTTCACTTTTTAAAATTTGAGTTCCAAATTCTCTCCCTCCTTTCAATGTCTCCTCTATCTCTTAAAAAGGCAAATAATATGACATATATATATATATATTACACATATGACATTATGCAAAATTTATTTCCCACATGAGTCATGTTGCAAAACACACAGAGAAAAAGAAAAATAAAGTAAAAACATAAACTTTAATTGGCCTTCAGAGTTTATAAGACCTCTGTCTTTCTGTCTCTGTCTCTCTCTCTCTCTCTCTCTCTCTCTCTCTCTCTCTCTCTCTTCCCCTCCCTCCTTCCCTCCCTCAAGTTAGATAGCATTTTTCATCTTAGTTCCTTTGGAACTGTCTTGGATTGTTTTCTTAATCACTATAGCTGTCTTTTTTTTCCCAGTTGCATATAAATACAATTTTAACATTGGTTTTTAAAACTTTTGAGTTCCAACTTCTTTTCTTTCCTCCTTCCCCACTCATCTCCACTGAGAAGGCAAACAATTCAATATACATTATACAAGTATAGTTATGCAAAACACTTCCATAACACTCATATTGTGAAAAACTAACTGTATTTCCCCCATCCTATTCTGCCACCCATTTATTCTATTCTCTCTTTTGACCCTATACCTCCTCAAAAGTGTTTACTTTTAATTACCCCTCCTTCCATTTGTCCTCCCTTCTATCATCCCCCACTCCTCCCTTATCCCCTTCCCTGCTACTTTCCTGTAGTGTAAGATAGATTTTCATATCAAATTGAGTGTGCATGTTATTCCCTTCTTAAGCCAAATGAGTTGAGAGAAAGTTTCACTCTTTCTCTCTCAACTCCCCGCTCTTCCCCTCCATTGAAAAAGATTTTTCATTCCCTGGTAGATAAATGGTCAAAGGATATGAACAGGCAGTTTTCAGAAGAAGAAATAAAAGTTATCTATAGTCATATGAAAAAGTGCTCTAAATCACTATTGATTAGAGAAATGCAAATCAAAACAACTCTGACATATCACATCATACCTATCAGATTGTCTAACATAACAAAACAGGAAGATGATAAATGTTGGAAAAGATATGGGAGAGTTGGAAAACTAATTCAGTCATTGGTGGTAAAGGTGTGAGATGATCAAGCCATTCTGGAGAGCAATTTGGAACTATACCCAGCAAGTTACAAAAATGTCCATACCTTTTGACCCAGAAATATTGCTTCCAGGACTGTATCCCAAAGAGATCATAGAAATGGTAAAAATGCCCCACATGTAAAAAAATATTTATAGCAGCTCCCTTCTTGGTGGTCAAGAACTGGAAATCACAGGGATGCCCATCAATTGAGGAATAGTTGAACAAGTTGTGGTGTATGAATGTAATGGAATACTATTGTACTATAAGAAATAAATGAGAGGCCTGAAAGGATTTATATGAACTGATGTTGAGTGAAACGAGCAGAACCAGGATAACACTGTACACAGCAACAGCTACAATGTGAGGACTGTCTCTGGTAGACCTATCCCTTTACAGCAATGCAAGAACCCAAAATATTCCCAATGGACTCTTGAGACAAAATGCCATCCATATCCAGAGTCAGAACTATGGAGTTGGAACGCAGAATGAAGCAGAATATTTTATCTTGTGTTATGTTTTATTTTGGTTTTTCTCATGGTTTTCCCTTTCATTTTAATTCTTCTATGCAGCATGACTAATATAAAAATTTGGTTAATAAGAATGTATGTGTAGAACCCTTATAAGATTGAATACTATCTTGGGGAGGAAAGAGGGAGGGAAGGAGACAAAATCTAAGATTAATAGAAGTGATTGTAGAAAACTGAAAATAAATTAATTAATTTTTAAAAAGGAAAAAGCTTTTCTTGCCTCTTTTATGTGAGAAAAATTGCCCCATTCTATCTCTCTTTTTCTCTTCCCACCTCTCTCACTCATGGATTTTATGTATTTAGATACCATCCTTACCTATTCAACTCGCCCTGTGCCCTTTCTGTATATGTGTGTATATATATATGTATGTATGTATATAATCCCTCCAACTGCCCAAATACTGAGAAAAGTCTCAAGAGATGCTAATGTGGTCTTTCCATGTAGGAATGTAAACAGTTCAACTTTAGCATGTTTCTTATGGTTTTCTCTTTCCTGTTTATCTTTTCATGCTTTGCTTGATTATTGTGTTTGGAATTCAAATTTTCTCTTCAGCTCTGGTCTTTTCAACAAGAAGACTTAAAAGTCTTCTGTTTCACTGAATGATCATCTTTTTGCCCTGAAGTATTATACTCAGTTTTCCTGGGTAGGTGATTTTTAATTTTAATCCTGGTTTTAATTCCAAGTCCTGGGATCCCTTAATGTCGAAGCTGTTAGATCTCTGTGTTATTTTGATTTTATTTCCACAATATTCGAATTGCTTCTTTCTGGCTGCTTGCAATATTTTATCCTTGACCTTGGAGCTCTGGAATCTGGCTATAATATTACCAAGAGTTTTCCTTTGGGAAATCTCTTTCAGGAGTTGATCAGTGGATTCTTTTAATATCTCTTTTACCCCCTTGTTCTAGAATACCAGGGCAGTTGCTCTTGATAATTTCTTGAAAGATGATGTCTAGGGTCTTTTTTTGATCATGACTTTCAGGTAGTTCATAATTATTTTAAAAGTTTCTCTCCTGAATCTATTTTCCAGGTTAGTTGTTTTTCCAATGAGATATTTCACACTGTCTGCTATTTTTTTATCCCTTTGGTTTTGCTTTCTGATTTCTTGATTTTTCTTCAAGTCATCATTCCATCTTTTCCATTCTAATCTTGAAGGAATTATTTTCTTCAGTGAGCTTTTGGACCACCTTTTCCACTCGCCAATTCAACTTTTTAGGACATTCTATTCCTTGATGGTTTTTTGAATCTCTTTTTCCCTTTGAGTTAGTCTATTTTTTAAAATTTTATTTTCTTCAGCATTTTTGGGGTCTCCTTTAGCAAGCAGTTGACTTGTTTTTTCATTATTTTCTTGTATCACTCTCATTTCTTTTCACAATTTTTGTTCTACATTTTTACTTGATTTTCAATTCCTTTTTGAACTCTTCCATAGTCTGAGAGAAATTTATATTTTTCTTGGAGGCTTTGGATAGAATAGTTTTGACTTTGTTTTCTTCTGTTTGCCTACTTTGGTCTTCCTGGTAATCAAAGTAAGATTCTGTAGTATGATTCTTTTTCTGGTTTTTACTCATTTCCCCAGCTATTTACTTGACTTTTGAGATTTTTGTCAAGGTAGTTCTCTGCTTCCAGTTGGGGTGGGTGTGTACTGTCAGCCCATCAATCTCCCCACAATACATGGGCCTAGTTGCTGCCATTGCCTCTGCTGCTGCTGCTGTGGGCTCTTCTTCCTCAGACTCCTACATTACCTTTGCTGCCCTGAGGCTAGGGCCCAGCCACTTCACTCTCTCACATAGGTTTCACATGTTTTTCCCACAGACCTTCCAAACTGATCTGGGCATTTTGGGGTGGTGAAGTCTGAAAACTACCACAGGTGTCCTAGATTCAGTCACCTAAGGACTGGTCAGGTCCCATCTGTGGAAGTATGGCCCACGCAGGACTGTGCTGTACTCCCAGTATGGCATAATGATAGATACTTCCTGGCAACCTTCCAGCCTGTCTTTGGCTGGAGATTTGCTTCACTGAGTCATTCTGTGTTCTGCAGCTGCAGAATTTATTTAGAGCCAATTTCTACAGGTTTTTGGCTGGGTTGGTGGAGAGAGCACTAGCAAGTCCATGCTGTTACTCCGCCATCTTAGCTCCCACCCCACCCCCAAGGGGATTTTCTTGGCAAAGATACTAGAGTGATTTGATATTTCCTTCCTCACTTCCTTCTTCATATGAGTCACCAAGGGAAACCCCATTAAATGAATTGTCAAGGGTTATACCGCTTATAAATGTCTGAAGCGGGGTTTGAACTCATGAAGATGAGTCTTCCTTTACCATGTCCAGTGCTCTATCTACTGTAACATCTAGCTGCCTCATGTGGGTAAAATAGTTTTGTCTTATTTGAATCTCCTTCATATTTGAAACTCATTTTCTTAATCAAAGAATGTTTTTTCTTCTGTTTTTGGATTTGTTAAATTAGCCACATATGTATCTTGGAGTTTTCAGCACTCTCTTGCTCCCCATTTCCTTGGAATATTCTGTTGGTCCTTCCTCTTCATGTACTGTTTTTTGTGTTCAGGTTTTACAAGCATCTTTCTTATATTTCTTGTTTATTTGTGTGTTGAAAACTTTTAACTTGTCATGTCTTGGTGAGAGGGCTATGATCCTTAACTTGTATGTACACATTCTTTCATTGAGATCAGTGTGCACTGCTTCTTCAGAGAGCACATAGTCTTTTCATTTTGATTTTCTTTTGCTTTTCTTTCAGATTATCCTTCACTGAAGTACATTTGTAGTACCAGTCAGTTGTCTTTTTTGGAGATCCTCACTGTGGTATACTAAATTTTATTCTATTTTTCTTATTCTGCTAATTATTTCTGTTGTGAAATGTAGAAAAGCTTTTTTTTTTAAATTGGATGTCTTTGTAGCCATGTTTCATTTTGTTTTAATATCTTTCCTGCTGATGTCTCTATATGTGTTTTAGGGTTTGAACTGAGTTTTTTGGTTTGTTGTTTTTCTGAGATGTTTTGGCTAAGATTATACTTAGCAAGATCTCTTTCAACATTCTCATCTCATTTTGCCCAAACTATAGTCTACATTTGTGTCCCACACTTGAAAATGTAGCACATGTATTCAACCCATCAGCACATCTATGTTGGGCACATGCTAAAGCTGAACAATGTATTAGGCTCAGAAGTGTAGAGAAATGAGTGGGATAGGTGGAAGCCTGGAATGTGTCTAGCACTCTGATTTCAAGAATCTCCTAGGTGAAACCCCTTCCCCTTTTCTTTGCCTTTCTCTTTCCCTTACCTTTGCTTTCCTTTGATTCCCCTTCCCTTCCTTTCCCTTCCTTGTTTTCTTTCCCCTTCCTTCCTCTCTTCCTTTTTACTTTCTTTACTTCTCTTTCCTGAGAAGTAATATTTATTGAAATGGATTGTACACACACACACACACACACACACACACACACACACACACACACATATACATATATATATTTGGAATGCCCCGCATCTTAGATCCCAACAATAATGGAAAACAATAAACCATGTACATATATGACCAGCTCTATAACAACAGAGGATGAGGCCATTTCCTGCTTTAGAGCAAGGACTTCTGGTTTATGGGATTTTTTTTCGTTTTGGGGGGTTTTTTTGTCTTTTGAATCCCAAAACTTTATCATACTTCCAGCTGCATAGTAGGCACTTAAATTCTTTTTGATTTTACTTGTTTTGGATTGGGAAATTCAAGAGCTACACCTGCATTCATGAAATACTAAAAGAAACACAGTAAGGATTTTGTCTGTATAGACCCTCTGTGGAGCATTCAGTGAGTGGGAATAGATAAGAATTTTCCAGAAGAAAAAGATAATGAGTTGACTGCGTATACTGCATATGTAGAGGGGGTGCCTGTATTAATGAGATCATAGATTCCTCAAATTATCATTACATTTGCTCACATGAGCCACCACGTGATCCATCATCCTTCTCTAAACATAATGAACACTGATTTCCCATAAGTACTATTTATCTACCCCTTTCACACCTAAACATCTCAGAGCCCTGAGTACTACATAGAAATACCAGCCCAAAGTTCAAGAAGGCAAAGGCCTTTCTCCTTTCCCAATGGCAGCTTCCAATTTGTTTATGTACTTGGATGTTGTGTTGCCAAAATAACTCCTTCCATCAAATTGACAGGTCTTTTTGCTTAACTTGTCTTCATAATAAATGTTCCAACAGGTCCATCTATTTTCATTAACCAAGGTGTGGCTGGGGAGGGAGAAGAGGTTTCACGTGAGCAATGGACACCTCCCCCTTCAGCCTTGATTGTATTTTTCATTCATGTTTTTCTATCATGTCAGCATAATGCATCATATTCTGAATGACAGGCTTGTAATGAGATTATTTGCTGTTGTCATCAAGTTTCCTAGGGAAACAGGGTCAGCCTTACTGGTTTAGAGCCATGAATATTTGCCAGCACCTGACTTATAAGTTATTACATTCCTTTGACTGTTGATTGAATTCTGGACATAAATAAGAATGGAAATACCACAGTCATAATTCACTCATTCTTTCTGGTTGCTACTTGTGTTTCAGGCATTTTGACCAAGATTCTGACTTGACTTGCAATTTGTATGGCTCTCTTTCTGTTATTTTGTCCTCTAACCTGTGGTCTAATTATTCTCAGATTGAATCATTTCTGGAGAGGCAGTTGGCAGTCACAGGTGAACGGTAAAAAGGAAATTCTTCTGAGCAGGGTAGTCATCCCCACTGATTACTTGGGCATGCCAGTGTAGCTACTAAATGGCAAATTCAAAACAGGAAAGGCAATAATTAATCTTTGACAAAGCAGACCTCTGATCATAAGAGTCTCCTCCCAAAAAATTCCTCATTAATTCCACTTTGCTTATGGAACTAAGGTAAAACTACTCAGCCTGGCATCCAAGAAGCTGCAAAATGTAATGACAAAGAGCATCTCCAGACTTTCCCTTGATACTCCCCCTCATTCACTTCATTAACATTTTAACCAAAGGGAGCATTGCTACTATCACATTCCAACCTTTATGCCATTTTCTACATCATTTCCTCATCCATAGAATGCCCTTCTATGCCCATTTGTTTCTTCCAATTTTTGTTCATCTTTCAAGCTTTACCTCAAGTTCTACCTTTGGTAATAATTCTTCCCTAACTCCATAAGGAATAAATCACATATCTTTCTTCTGAATTAGCACAGTCCATTGTATTTCTTATCCTTCTGAATTAAATAATAACGGCATCATTCCATTACACACACATACACATATGTATGTATGTATGTATGTAGGCGTGTATGTATATATGTGTACATTATATACATGCATATAGATAGACAGATAGATAGATAGATATATGTGATATGCTTTGTTATGGTGAAAGAGTGCCAAGCCTATAGTCAGAAAACCAAGGTTCAAATCCTGTAGTTGCTGCTTCCTACCTATGTGGCTTTGAGCAAATCACTTCACTTCTTTTTCTTCTTTTTTATAAAATTAAGGGACTGAACTAGATAAACTCCAAGGCCCTTTCCAAATGTCAGTCTCAGATTTTAAGCTATAAGACTTTCCACTACAAACTTTTGCAGAATTTGGACATAAAAGGGACCTCATCTAGTCCAACTTTTGTTCCAGCTACAGATGAGGAAGGAATTTTAGCACAGAGGGATTAATTGACTTGTGAGTGATTACATACAAGAGGATAGGCCACACACATACATACACACCAAAAAAACCCCAGCAGAACCTGTTCTTACTTTTGCAAACATATTTATTCCATTTGACCTCTTTTTCCTCATCTTTACCAAATAATGTAGATAATACAGATGTAGTCATTGTCATTTATCAGAGGATCCTTTCCAAGTATTGCACTCTGATGCCTTCTTATGGTACATATGTGACCCTGCTTTCTTCAAAGATTTGACAGGACACTCCAGGAGATCTCGACAAGCAAGGAAAACAGCTTAGTGATAGTCTGCATGTTTTTGATATTATAACTAGTCTTGTTTAGAGCATATTACTAAATAGTTGAGCATGATGACTTTTCCAACCATATCAGTAAATGAAAAATAGA
>JAQQSK010012419.1:0-11885 GCA_028658325.1 Potorous gilbertii | reverse complement strand
GGTTATTCTATCATTGGTACAGCTTTGACATCTGTAAAAAATTCTACTGACTCTTAAAATTTTAGTGATTAAAGTTTTGCCCATATGTGATCTATAAGTACCATCAACCCTATGCCACATCGAAAGTTTTCTTAATGTAAATATTATATACTTCACATATTTATGCACTGGAGAAAGTTTCTGAATAACCAGAAACACTCAATTAAAAGTAAAGTCTTTGTTAACAGAACATACAATGGCAAACAGAAAGGTAAACTATTTGAAAATATTCAAAGACTCTGCAAGATAGGACCCATCAGATTTTTCCCATTTACCTATAACCTTGCTCAATGTCAGTCTTGGAGGAGAATGTGCGTCTTCAGATTCTTCAGAAGAGTGTGCCAGAAAGTCATGAAGTTTCTGCACCAATGTATTCAACTTGCTTTCACTGTCAAAAATAAAAAACTTTAGTCTCTGAGGTTAACACTTAAGATCTAGCCAAAAAAAGTAAAATTCCTCAAAACTTGAATATCCACATATATCCCCAAAAGGTTTTTAAGGACTTTTCAGTCCTTAAATTCACAAAGGAAATCAAAATGACCAAAAGTAACGCGTTAAGATGCTAAAATAAAAGTATACTAGATCTTAAAAGATAGTGCTAAGTGTTGAAATCAAGCTAAATTTTTGTAAAAATCACCTTTTAGACTGCAATGTATATTAAAATATTTAACATAACTGGTTATTTTAACATGGGAAGTTTTTCAATAATAATTTAATAAAGTTATTTACCAATTTTACTTATTCATTTTGTGAAAAGTGGAAGCAAAAATCTACCAAACCATCAGCCTACCTCCTATTTCATTGCTTAATCAAAACACTTTTTAAAAAATCAATACCAGAAACTACTGGGAGAGGCAAGGTGGTATAAAAGTTAAAGCATTATATTTGAACTCGGTAAGAGTTGGGTTCAAATCCTGCCTTAGATACTTACTAACCTGGTTATTTGAGTAACCCTGGGGAAGTCATTTAACTTCTCTTGCTTAATTTTTTACAGTACAAAATGAAAGGACGGAGCTGTATGACTACTAAAGCCTCTTCCAGTTCTAAATCTATGATCCTATTATCCAATGATAAAATCAACAGCGTTATTAAGGGGAGAAAGTAGTATTAAACTCATGGCTGAATTACAGAAACCCCTGAAATGCAATCAGAGCATTTAGAGCTTGGAAAAGGTCTTAAAATCATTTTACACATGAGCAAATCAAGCAAAAATACTTGGTACACGGTCAGATAGGAGAAGCAGCAGAAGTGGGGTTTTAATCCAGGTTCTGTGACCTCAAATTCATGGATTTTTATACCAAATGGTCTCACATCTTGCCATACTCACATACCAACTTCCTCATTATAATTCTTCAGCAAATCAATATCTGGGGATTCATACAGGCAATAGGCCTTAGATCTTCAGATCTTCCCAGATCCTGGAACTGAGACATCATCTTGGCTGCAAACTTGTCCCAAACCAAGGAAACTACCACTAGTTTCATCTATTAACTACGTTGCCTGGTCATGCAAGGTGGGATAGGATGAAGTGAGGAGAAACACCCAATGCCAGGACCAGGCAATGCCAGGGCCAGGATTACATCAGGAAATGTTCACAATAAACAAAGTGGTAGTTGAGTTCTACAATGCTATTAATGTTGCACTACAATGGATAAGAGTCAAAGGATATGAACAAAAGAAGCATTACAAACTATGAACAATAACAGGACAGAATGTATCAAATCAATGATAAAACCAATCAAAATAACCTGAAGGGTTGTACCTCACAATTAGAAACTGAATAAGATAAAAAAAAAAATAGGACTAATCAATGACAAAGGTAGTAGAAAAGATCAACATGTTAATACAGTGTTGGTGATGTAAATTAGTACAACTGTTATGGAGTTTGTCTCCATGGAAAAGAAGGTAGACTGAGGTAGCAAAGACCCCAGCACCATTAATTTATTTAGCTAGGCTAGCAGTAGCCAATAGAGTGGATCAATGACTCCTCAGTAGTCAAAGACTCAGAATTGGGGAGGGCAGAGTCTTTTATGGAGACCAACAGGATGACAGAGCAACATCTTCAGCAACAAAGGCATGTCTTTTTATAATTGACCAGAAAGTAAAAATATCCTCTAATTTCAGTGTGATATGATTGCTTGGACCTTCCTTTCTAAAATTCCCTTAACCACAAACGAGACATATGATTCAGATCACAAGATAAAGGGAAGACAATTTTAATTGGTACACATTTGAATGAGGAGGTGGGATAAGTGTCATCCCAACTCTTCCCCATCTATCATTGGGAGATGAGATCGTTTCTCAGATGATGGGGGTTAGTCTTCAAGCGATGACTCACAGGCAATAAAAGTTGCTACCATGATGAGCTTGACTAAACTGATTGAATAGTAACTCTAGCTTAATTAATTCTTAACAAAATAGAATTAAAAATCAATTTTCAATTTCACAAATTGCTAAAACGTCCATGCCCTTTGATGAAGAGATTCTACTAGTTTTAAACACCAAGGAGAACGATGACAAAAAAGAAAGGTATAAATTGTGGTATATGAATGTAATGGAATACTATTGTGCTATAAAAAATGATGAACAGGGAGACTTCTGAGAGACCTGAAAGGACTTATATGAATTGATGCTGAGTAAAAGGAGCAGAACCAGGAGAACTTTGTACACGGCAACAACCACAGTGTGTGAGGAATTTTTCTGGTAGTGCTAGCACTTCATTGCAATGCAAGAACTTTAAAAATTCCCAAAGGTCTCTTAAGGCAAAATGTCTTCCACATATCCAGAGAAAGAACTATGGAATTCGATCACAGAACATAGTGGATCATTTTCTTTTGTATTACGTATTGGTTTGTTTTATGATGTCTCCCATTTACTTTAATTCTTCTATGAAATATGACTAAGGTGAAAATGTATTTAATAGGAATGTATGTGTAGAACCTAAAAATAAATAAATAAAAATTTAAAAAAGATTTCATTTCATTTGGAAGGCAGAGAGAAACACACAAGTGGAGAAATGAAATTTGGAGGACCCTGAACGCCAGGACAAAGAAGTTGTATTATTTAATAGAGCAAGAGGAACCACTAAAGATTTTTAAAGCAGGGCTAACGAGTGTGCATTAAGAAAGCAGTATGAAGGCATAGATTAGACAAGGGAGAAACTAAAGTTAAGACAATTATGATGGCTTTATATCACATTAGATTGGATGATAGCAAAGGGCCTAAAATAGAATAGATGCAATAGGAACGGAAAAGAGGAGGGAGTACTGATAGAAAACACTTGAGGCCAGGACTTGGCAACTGACTTAATATGGAAAATAAGGGAGACATGAATAAAAAGACAGCTCAGAGGTTTCAAAGTCTCAGTCATGGGGAAAATGATGATCAGTTGTTTCTTTTCAAAACGTATGTTAACCTAAAAAAGAAAAAAAAATTTTTTTAAATTATCCAGCCTACAAAAAAATGAAAAGAAATAGATGTCATAGCAACCCGCCACTGGGAAAAAGAAACCCAAAACAAAAACATACCAAAACACTCACAGCAACGTTTTAGAGGCTGCTAGATGGGACAGTGGATTGAACATGAGGCCTAGAGTAAGGAAAACTTAAATTCCAATACTCAGACACTAGCTGTGTAACTCTGGGCAGGTCACTTTGCATTCTTTCATTTATGAACACAGGAAACAAAACAATTTTCTGAGACATATATAAGTTTCATCAAATGCCAGCGGGGTCCATGACACAAAAAAGGTTAAGAACTTCCGCATTAGAATGATGGCTACTGAAGTCTTGGCATGCAAATGCAGGTAAATCAGTCAAAAAGTCCAGATGGAGACATGTTCATCAGGGGCTAAGTTTGTATCTACCTGGCTCTATAAATATTAATTCCCATTGCATCAGGCTCTCAGATAGCAGTTAAGGAAGGGGGGTCAAGTTGCTAAATGAAATGGTTTTATCATTTGGATCTCTCCCCAGCTTACCACATCACAGGACAACAAGATCCTACCTTCATCTCAAAGAGCAACCCAAATGGTATCATGCTTTAGCTCTGCATCTCCCCAGCACCACCTAGGTATAGGCAGATCAACTAGTAAAATAGGAGATCAGGACAGAGATGGAGGAGATAAATACTGCTTGCTGTAAGAGTGAAGACTTAATAAGGGGTGCAGATGGAAGCAGAGGCCTAAGTTCTTTTAAGTGGGAGGAGAGTAGAAACATCCTCCTGGAGAGTGTCATGAGTGTAGCTCCTACAAAACAGTAAGGCAGCAATTAATCTTGAGATTCCAAGAGTGCTAGTAAAACTATACCATGAAATCTAGCATTCAAACAGTAGGGGTTCTCCAGTTCTACCTAAGCACCATCCCATTTGGATGAGACTGAAAAACACTGGTAGCCAGGATACTATCACAGCAAGGGCTCTGCAAAAGGCCCACCAAGAAACTACAGCTTCAACAGGAGGTGGTAAAGGGCAGGCCATGGAGGGAAAAGGCATCATGAGGTCTTAGAAATTAGTTCCTATCTGGGACCTTTTAGCAACCACTGTGCAAGTTATAATGCACAAAGCAAAATGTAAAAACTTAAGAGTTCCATGAGTCACAGAATTTTAGTTAACATCAAATACTATCAGGTCCCCAGGAAGGTGAAAAGGAGGCTGGAGGACTTTGCTATACCAATTCCCCACAAAACAATCCAATGAGAAAGGCAAGTGGCAGTTGGCACTTTACAGTATATTAGAGAAAATACAATATGCCTTCACCGTCCTTCCACTAGGTTACATGAACTCTCCCTCATTGCCACACTGAAGGGGACAGACCTAAAACAGATGTAGAGAAATGATGTACATTACAATATTGATACCTTAATTTTGAATAGGACAAGAGATGTCATAATGGCTAAAGAAAGCCCTTTACTGAACTAAAACCATGTTGAAGCTATTGTCAAAGCTGAAGTCCAGTGAAAAGGGCATCAGAGCCCATGATGCTATGTTGTCCTGCCAATGGGATCATGATATTCCTAAAGACATGGCAACTATTTACTACCCAACTGGGTTCTTAATGCTAATAAGACCAACTTAGTCTATGAGGTCATCACAGACCCTGGTGGGCAAATTGGACCTCTAAACCTCTTCCCACCTCAGGGAAAGAGTTTTGCCTTTGCTAATCAAAGCTTTATGACCCCATCTTTTACTTCCAGATTCACATGCCCCAACTCCAGGAAGCCAAATCCATGAAAAATCAATGCCACCAATAGCGGGGGAGGAGATGCACTCCTGTCTGACAGTTCTCAGAGCCAACCTCCAATAACCTCTTAAAGACTGATTTCGGACAGTGTTTTGTTTTCCGTTTTTTTCCCCACAGAACTGTCACTCGTGCTTTGAGGTTCCTAAAACCTTAAGAGGCTCCACATACCTAGGGAAAACAGCTTTGGGTCCCTCTCATTTGGCAGTTCTTTTTTTTCTGGAATAATATGTGGACAACTCCTTCCCATAAAAGGTCTTAAAGGATCAAAGGGTGATATTGTTTGGAAATACATGGGGGAAGTAAAACTGTCACTAAATAATTATGATGAATATTTACATATATGGAAGAAAGAAGATCACCTTGTTAAATTAGTAATCCTGAGTTCCGGGAAGAAGATGAGGGAGAGAGACCTTATGCAATGTCTGAGAAAGAATGAGCCCGTCTGTCACAGCTGAGGCCTCTAAAGGAATGGAAATGTTATCACTCCTTCAATGGTGCTCCCAGAGAAGGGAGCATCCTGACTGGTGGGTTATGAAAATAAGAGGGTAGTGATACAGAGCAAGTTACAAAGTTAACACTGGCACTCACTGTATGAAAAAGGGGAATTTCTAGCAATCTTACTAAAGATGACCTGGGCAGTGATCCAAATTGGTGATTGTGCTGCATCTGCTGGGGCTTTGATGTTCCTGATGCTGGTTGAGATTATCAGCATGACCAACTATATGTACCAGATCATTAAGATCCAGGATTCAGTTCTTCCAGTGGAGGGTTAGAAGTAGAGGAAGTGTTGGATGCCTAGTATTCACTCTCTTCAACATTTGGTCAATTCTTCAGGAGGCCATTAATTTTTTCCTTCTTTTTCCAAAAGCACTGCCTACCCAGAATAAAGCTGTTCTATAAGGGTACTAAAGTAAAGGATACTAAAGGGTAGAAGTTCCTCTAGAAGTCCTGAAGGATCTTGTGACAAAGAACTATCAGTATCTCTTAGGATCCCATTGTGACTTTATAGATTAGGTTGGATCATTCCCTAAAATGCAAGGAAGATGTCCACAAGATGATTGACCCAGAGGACTAAGGTTCAAGAAACTTTGCCATTGGCAGGTTCCTTGTGACCACAGGCCATGATGACATGGTTTCCGGGTTACCTATGGGCAAAAAAGGCCTATTCATAGCAACTCATAATCATCAGACTGGCAAAACTGATAAAAAAGAAAAATCACAAGTATGAGGACATGGGAAAACAGGAACATTAATGTACTTTTCATGGAGATGAACTAGTTCATGTGGAACTATACCAAACAAAATATACTAGTTGTATACCTAAAAAAGATGAAAAAAGGTCAATACATACAAAAATATATATAGCAGCTTTTTGTGGTTGCAAAGAATTAGAAACTGAGGATATAACCAAGCAACCAGGGAACAGCTGGAAAAAGTTATGGTATATGCACATGATGGAATACCATTATGCTATAAGAAATGATGAAAGGGAGGTTTCAGAAAAATCTGGGAATACTTGAATCAACTGTTCATCAATTGGAGAATGGCTAAACAAGTTGTGGTATATGAATGTAATGGAATAAAAAATGACGAACAGGACTGTCTTGGAAAACCTGGACTTACATGAATTGATGCACAATGAAGTGAGCAGATCCAGAAAAACATTACACACAGTAATAGCAACACTATACAATGATGAATTATGAATGACTTAGCTATTTTCAGCAATATAATGATGCAAGACATTTCCTAAGGACTTATGATGAAAAATGCTATCCACATTCAGAGAAAGAACTGATGGCCTCTGAATGCAGATCAAAACATTATTTTCACTTTATTTTCTTCTTTTGGTCTGTTTCTTCTTTTACAACATGACTGATATAAAAATATGTTTTATTGAGTGAACATACATAACCTATATCAAATTGCTTACCGTCTTAGGAAGGAGACATGTAAGGGAGGGAAAAGATCTGGAACTTAAAATTTTCTCTTGTGTTATGTTTTGTTTTATGGTTTCTCCCATTTTAATTCTTCTAAGCAAATATGACTAAGGTGAAAATGTATTTAATAGAAATGTATTGTGGAACCTATATAAGATTGCACGCTGTCTTGGGAAGGGAGTGGGGAAGGAGAGGAGAAAGAGGGGAAAAAATCTAAGCTATAAGGGAGTGGTTGTAGAACACTGAAAACAAATAAAATAAGTAAAATTAAAATAAATTAAAATAAAATTAGATCTCAAGTACAGGAGATCACTCTGAGTCAGTGTAGGCCCACAAAACTACTGACTGTGATTATATGAATGTAATAGAATGTTATTTTACCCTAGGAAATGACATAAATGAGCAATTCAAAGAAAACCTGTACGGTGTGATATAGAGGGGAGTAAGCAAAACCAAGAGTGTAACTAGTAACTATAATAAGGTAAACAGAAATAATAAAAAAGAGAAATTATCTACAATGGCTAATATCAGTCCTAGAAAAAATGATAAAAAATATAACTTTCTCCATTGTATAGGTGTAGGGAATCTAAACCAGAATGATGAATATCTACTAGTCACTGTGTGTATTAATTTTGTTTAATATTTTTCTTTGATACAAGATATAGTCTAAGAGAGAGAGCTGGGGAACACAGGAAGATATCAGGAAATGACTATGGAATAAAAATGAAAAATGGAGGTAAAACTGGGAGTCAAGAATATCTAGGTTTCATTCCTGCTTAAAATACTTATAACCTATGTGATAGGAACAAATTCATTCCCTTTTTAGGATCTCACTTTCATCATTAATAAAATGAGGTGATAGGATTTAAGGACCTCTAAAGGATGCTTCCTGCACTAAATTTCAAATTTTATGAAGATAAATTCCTGGGAAAGGAATTTTACAGCAACCACTAGGAAAAATTGGCAAGTTAGTTTGGACATATCATATAATAATTTCAAGTGGACAGAAGATGTAAATATATAAAAGTACATCATAAAAAAATTATAGGGACTTGAAAGGTTAACCTCACAATTATGGCTAGAGGAACAATTTGCACACAGACAAGAATACATGAAAAAATAGGTGAATTATGCATGTTTGTTATATGGAATCTCAATTATACAAAATTTAAAAGCTCTTGCAAAAATAAAAATCAATGCATCTAAAATCAAAAGAAAAAGATACAGACTGGGGTCAAAACCTCTGCATTAAATATCACTGACAAAAGTCTTGCTATGAGAAATTGATAGAAAACTGAAACCTATCCTCCCTTAAACAAGTGATTAAAGGACAGAGGCAATTTCCATAAAAGAAACAGTCTGTCAAGAGTCACCTAAAAAAAAATTATTTAAACCCAAGGAACTGCTACATTAAAGAATCCAGATATGCGATTTCATCAGTGTCCAGGGTCCTGGTGGAAAACTTCCATTAATGTTTACCCGTACATGCCCCTAAATTTACCATCTCAGAGGTAAAATAGATGCAATGAAAGGTTAAGTGACTTGATTAGAGCCCAAAATCTAGTAGGTGTCAGAGACAAAATTTAAACTTTGGTATTCATTATACCACACTACCTCTCACCACCGATCAAACCAGCAAAGATAAAAAAGATGAGAAAACTCATCAGAGCACCTATGGAAACAAAGTCATACTAATTCATTGCTGGCAGAAGTAACTGGTTCAATTGTACAACAAAACAATTTTGGAATGATGAAAGAAAAATTAGTAAACTCTTGATATGGTTCAACACATACCTCACTATGTTCGAAGGAGGCTACTAATAGGATGTAGATTATGAAACTTAGTCCAAAAGAGGAAAGGAAAAAAATGTCTTAAAACAAATGTTTATATTCAGTCTCCCAATATACCAACTCAAAGGGGAGAATATCAGTTTAGATAAATTCTAGCACATTTGGCAGGACATCAATTAACAAGCATTTATTAAACACTACATTAGGCCCTATGATCAGCAAATGAGGTCCAAATAAAGGGGAAAATAGTCTCTGTTCTCAAAGAACTCACATTCTAATATGAGAGACAACATATGAATGATCAGGTACACATAAGATAGATGCAGAATTATGGAAAGTGATATGGGGGGTAAGGCAGAAGAAGTAAGGAGGACTAAGAAAGATATGCTTGAGAATGTAGGATTTGAAATGAGCTTTGAAGAAAGTCAAGGAAGGCAGAATGCCAGAGATAAAGAGGAAGTATATTCCAGGAATGGGAAATAATGATGATAAAGGCTCTGGGGGAGGAGATGAAGACAGCAAGCTGACAAGGGTAGCTGGAACACAGGGTGCACAGAAAGGAATAAAGTATAAAAAGAATGAAAAGGGCTAGGTTGTGGAGGGCTTTAAATATAAAACAGGGCAGAGGTAATATGGACAGACCTGCACTTTGACAGTTGAGTGTAGGATTGAATGGGGTAGAGACCTGAGGCAGAAATAGAAGGGTCTTGCAGTTGTCGAAATGAGAGGTGATGGGGGTCTAAAATGGACTGGTGACTGCTATGTAGATAGGGGAAAGGAGATACGTACAAAAAATGCTTAAAGACCAAAATGACATGATTTGGCAACAGATATATGAAATGAGTCCAAATGAATAATGAAAGATTATACTGAGGTTGCTAGTCTAAATGATTGGAAGGTAATACAAAATTTGAAAGATGAAGACATTGAAGATATTTGAAGAGAAAGATACTGAATTCTGTTTTGGACATGGTGAGTATGAGATATTAATAGGACATCTAGTTCAAGAAGTGAAAAAGAGCTGGTATTATGGAATTATAGCTCAGTAGAAAAAATTAGGATAAGATGGTCACACACACTTACATACACACACATACACATACCTATATATGTATATATGTACTAGCTGCTGGGGAGCTAGGTGGTGCAGTGGATAGAGTACCAGTGCAGGAGTCAAGAGGACCTGAGTTCAAATCTCACCTCAGACACTCGACACTCACTAGCTGTGCGACCTTGGGCAAGTCACTTATGATGCCAATTGCCTCATCCTAGGTCATCTCCAGTCATCCTGATGAATATCTGGCCACTAGATTCAGATGGCTCTGGAGGAGAAGTAAGGCTGGTGACCTGCACAGCCCTCCCTCACTCAAAACAAAGTCAAGTGCAAGTCATGTCATCATTTCTCTGATGGCATGGTCTTCTTTGGCAACGAAGGAGGAACACACACACTAGCTATGACCCTGGGCAAGTCCTCATCTGTAAAATCAGCCTGCAACTTGAGACACTGCTCCTTCCTACCACACACCTGGGACACAGTGCAACATTAACATAAAGTTCTAAATCAAGATAAAAGGTGGAAAAAAGAGCAAACAATTTACAGGAATACAAGTCATTCCCCAATTGATACATGGTCAAAAGATATGAACAGGCAATTTTTAGAGGAAAAAATTAAAGCTATTTATAGTCATATGAAGAAATGCTCTAAATCACTATTGATTAGAGAGATGCCAATCAAAACAACTCTGAGGTACCACATCACACCTATCAGATTGGCTAACAGGACAAAACAGGAAGATAATAAATGTTGGAGAAGATGTGGCAGAGTTGGAACACTAATTCATTGTTGGTGGAGCTGTGAGTTGATTCAGTTATTCTGGAGAGCAATTTGGAACTATGCCCAAAGGGTTACAGAAATGTCCATACTCTTTGACCCAGCAATATCACTTCTGGGACTGTATCCCAAAGAGATCATAAAGATAGGAAAAGGTCCCACTTGTACAAAAAACATTTATAAGCAGCTCTCTTTGTGGTGGCCAAGAACTGGAAACCAAGGGGATGCCCATCAATTGGGAATGGCTGAACACGTTGTTGTACATGAATGTAATGGAATACTATTGTGCTATAAGAAATGATGATACAGGAAGACTTCAGAGAGGCCTGGAAGGACTTATATGAACTGAGGCTGAGCGAAAGGAGCAGAACCAGGAGAACATTGTACACAGCATCAGTCAATTCTAACCCTAGTCCTTCACAGCAATGCAAGGACCTAAAATATTCCCAAAGGATTCTTGATGCAAAATGCCATCCATATGCAGAGAAAGAACTATGGAATTAGAATGCAGAATGAAGCAGAATATTTTCCCTTGTGTAATGTTTAGTTTTGGTTTGTTTTTTCTCATGGTTTCTCCCATTCATTTTAATTCTTCTATGCAACATAACTAATGTGAAAATATGGCTAATAATAATGTAAGATTGCATGCCACTTCAGGGGAGACGGGAGGGGGAGAAAAGTCTAAGATAGATGGAAGTGATTGCAGAAAGATGAAAGCCATTATTTTTTTGAAAAAGAAAAAGGAGCAAACGACAAAAAGAGGACCTGACCATAAAAAGCTACTTAGGGTGGCAGGGAAAATCAAGACACAAACTCTGAAGAAGACAATGAAGTCAAACCAGTTAACAAGCAAAGCCTCAAAGAAAAAAATGAGAATTGGACACAAGTTCAACAAGAATTCCTAGAATGGGGGGGGCGGAGCCAAGATGGCGGAGTAGAAAGACTCACCTATGCTAGGTCCGAACCCACAGCCCATAGATTTCCTGTAAAAAGAACTCCTGACAAAGTCTGGAACAGTGGAAGCCACGCAGAAACACAGTGAAGG
>JAQQSK010012418.1:0-11886 GCA_028658325.1 Potorous gilbertii | reverse complement strand
CACTGTGTTGCTGCGCGGCTTCCACTGTTCCAGGATTTGTCAGGAGTTCTTTTTACAGGAAATCTATGGGCTGTGGGTTCGGACCTAGCATAGGTGAGTCTTTCTACTCCGCCATCTTGGCTCCGCCCCCCCGATTCAACTATTTTATAGAGCAATTTGGAACTGTGCCCAAAGGCCTATAATAGCAGGCATACCCTTTGACTTAGCAATACCACTACTAGGTCTATATCCCAAACAAGATAAAAAAATAAAAAGGAAAAGGACCTATATATACAAATATATTGATATATATATAATAGTGTCTCTTTTCTGGTGGCAAAGAATTGGAAAATGAGGGGTTGCCAATCAAGTGGGGAATGACAACACATTATGTTATGTGATTATGATGGAATACTTATGTGCTATAAGAAATGATGAGCAGGATACTCTCAAAAAAATCTGAAAAGACTTGCATGGCTGAGGCAAAGTGAAATGTAGTATGTATAAAGTTATAGCAATATTGTAAGATGATCAACTGTGAATGATTTAGCTATTCTTAGCAATACAACGATCCAGGACAACTCTGAAGGACTTATGATGCAAAACATTATCTATCCCCAGAGAAAGAACTGATGGTGTCTGAATACAGATGGAAGTATATTTTTTTACTTTATTTTTCTTGAAGGTTTTTTTGGGTCTGTTATCTTGTGCAATATGACTAATATGGAATATTTTGCATGACTACACATGTATAACCTATATTGAATTGCTTGCCTTCTCAATTGGCGGTGAGGGGTAGAGAGAGTGGAAAGGAGTGAATTTGGAAGTCCAAACTTTAAAAAACAATGTTAAAAATTATTTTTGCTTGTAACTGAGGAAAAGTAAGATACTAAATATTTTTTATTGAAGCTAAACACAGAAGAAAAGCCCTTTTGTTCTCAGTCTAACCTTCCTAAATTCTCACCCTCCTCATTCTAGTAATCTGAAAAGTTTCCTTAATATTTATAAAGAGACTAAAAAAGAGCACATTAATATATTTTATAGAACTCATTCATCAGGACATGTGTCATGAACAGATACTGTAGATAGACAATGAGTTAGACCTAGAATTGAATAGGAGGCAAATGTGGATTATTTTGCCTTTGGGAAATTGTGTAGTATTTCTGTTGATGCCTAAGCTTCTCTCTGAAATAAAAGCCTTATTTGAAAAATATTCATATTTTTATATGATGCTATGTAACTAACAATTGTATATCAAGGTATCTGAAAAATTGGAATCATGTCACCTTCTGAAGTATGAAATCATCAATGTCCAGTAGACCAAAGGAGAGGTATATATGATGGGGGTGAGTAGGGGGCAACATAATACTGATGAAAATCTTCCCAGGAGAAGTGGCAAAAATGACATAATAAAAGAGATACAATCCTGGAAAAGAAGACAAGTCAGTGAGCTAGCCATGTGGTGATAGTGAAGAAAAACTGACACATAGCCGATGTGTGCCATTGGTATCCCTTCATTATCAAGAAGTTCAGCCGAAGACTCCTAGTGTGTGGATTTCTAAGATGTTGAGTGGAGTCTGTTTGGGATTTGTGGGAAAACATGAACAAGGGTGCAAAAGTATAAAAAGTCTTGAGTGGGTTGTAACCTGCATCAATGGAAGGACATCCCAGGTACATCAGAGAATCAAAGGATCTCTGCACTTCTGTATACCTTCTTTTCAGTTAAGTCCTGAATTCTTTCTGGCTTTCATTCTCAGGGCTGTACTTCCTTGTGATCATTGCCAGAGGATGGGGAAAGCCATTATCCTATAGGTCCTCTCATCTTCTCACATTGATTAGATAACTTGTCTACTAGATGTGACTGTATTGATTCTCTACACACACACACACACACACACACACACACACACACACACACCCTTGAAATTGAGATTTCTTTAACCCTGAAGAACAAATTTACATAAACATCCTTTAGAGATCCTAGTAAGAAACAGGAAGCAAAAAATGAGGAGGATGTTTAAGACAGGAATTCAGCACACTAGGGTTGCCCCTCGTGATATGTTGATTATTTTCTTATAGGAAGCTTTGTGGTTCCCTGGTGACTTATATTTGGTTTATGCAAAACTGATTTATTCAAAAAGTTCTTGCCAATGCTAATGCAAAAATAACATCTCCTACCAATTTAAAGGTGAGAATAATGTAGCAGGAAAAAGCCCAGACTCCTTCACCAAGGTATTCCTACATAACCTTGGGCAAATCACTACGCTTTGTCTATCTACTGAAAGCAGTTAGTATTATTTAGCTCAATATTTTTTAAATTTAGTGTTTTATTTCTTCGCAATTACATGAAAAAAAAATTTCAGCATTCTTTCTTTCCCCACCCCCCACCCCCATTGAGAGGGCAAGCAATTTGATGTAGGTTAATATGTGCGATCATGAAAAATATATTTCCATATTGGTTGTGTTGTAGAAGAAAACATAGACCAAAATTTTAAAACCCAAGAAATATAAAATTAAAAAAAAGTATGCTTCAATCTGTGTTCAGACACCATCAGTTCTTTCTCTGAGGATGGACAGTATGTTTCATCATAAGAACTTGAGTTGTTTCATATCATTGTATTGCTGAGAACAGCTAAGTTGTTACATAGTTAATCACCCTACAATATTGCTGTTACTGTGTACAGTTTTCTCCTGGTTCTACTCATTTATTTCACTCTGTATCCATTCATGCAAGTTTTTCTGAGAGCATCTAGATTATTATTTATTCCATCATAATCATGTACTATAGCTTGTTTGGCCATTCCCCAGTTGATGGGCTTCCCCTCAATTTTCAATTCTTTGCCACCAGAAAAGAGCTGCTAGAAATATTTATATAGATATAGGTCACTTTTCTTTTTGTTTTTTATCTCTTTTGGGATATACACTTAATAATGATGTTGCTAGGTCAAAGGATATGCATGGTTTTATAGCCCTTTGGGCATAGCTCCCAATTGCTCTACATAATGGTTGAGTCAGTTCAAAATAATACCATCAGCATATTAATGTCTCAGTTTTCTCTCATCCCCTCCAACATTTGTCATTTTCCTTTTCCATCCTATTGGCCAATGCAATAGGCGTTAAGTAGTACCCTAGATTGTTTTAACGTGAATTTTTCCGATCAATAGTGTTAGTGCATTTTCTCATATGGCTATAGACAACTTTGATAACTTCATCTGAAAATAAACTTCATATTTTATCAATTTGGGGATGACTCTAATTCTTATAGATTTGACTAATTTCTCTATATATTTGAAAGATGAGTACTTTATCAGAGAAATTTGGTTCAAACATTTCTTCACAGTTATGATTGCTAAATATATCTCCTCCATTCTATTTCTTCCCATTCTTTCTTTTTCTCCTATCCCAACTCAAAGGCATTTTGCTTCTGACAACCACCTCCCCTAATCCTCCTTCCCTTCTGTGAGTCCACTCCCCCTCCTACTTTCTTGTTAGGTAAAATATATTTCTATATCCAATTGCATGTATATACTATTCCTTCTTTGAGCCAATTCCAACGAGTAAGGTTCAAGTTTTTTCCACCACCTCTCTGCCACTTCCCCTCCACTGTAAAAGCTTTTTCTTTCCTCTTTTTATGTCAGGTAGCTTAACCAATTCTACCTCTTTCCTTTTCCTGCAATGCATTTCTATTTCCTATCACTTAATTTTGTCTTTTAAGATATCAACTCATCATATTCAAATCATACCTGTGACCTCTGTCCATATAAACCTTCTATTAATGGTCCTAATAATGAGAAAGGTTTTCTGAGTTACACATACCATTTTTCCATGTAAGAATATAAACAGCTTGACCTTATTAATTGGATTATGATTTCTCTTTTCTGTTTACTTTTTTATGTTTCTCTTGAATTTTGTATTTGAAAGTCAAATGTTTTCATCAGGACTACTTGCAAGTCCTTAATTTCACTGAATGTCCATTTTCTTCCCACTGAAGGATCATACTCAGTTTTTCTGGGTAAGTGATTCTTGGTTTTAATCCTAGCTCCTTTGCCCTCTGGAATATCATATATCAAGCCCGCTGATTCCTTAATACAGATGCTACTAAATTTTATGTTATCCTGACTGTGACTCCACAGTACTTGAATTGTTTCTTTCCAATTGCTTGCAATATTTTCTCCTTGACCTGGGATCTCTGGAATTTGGCTATAATATTTCTGAGAGTTTTTATTTTAGGATCTCTTGCAGGAGGTGATTGATGTATTCTTTAATTTCTATTTTACCCTCTGGTTCTAGAACATCAGGACAGTTTTCCTTGATAGCTTCTTGAAAGATGATATCTAGGCCCTTTTTTAATCATGATTTTCAGGTAGTCCAATAATTTTTAAATTATTCCTCCTGGATCTATTTTCCAGGTATTGTTTTATTGTTTCTCAATGTCTCATAGAGCCATTGGCTTCTACTTGCTCAATTCTAAGTTTTAAGGAATTATTTTCTTCAGTGGGTTTTTGTACCTCCTTTTAAATTCGGTAAATTCTAATTATTTTTAATGACTTCTTTTCTTCAGCAAATTTTTTTCTTCTTCTATTTGGTCAATTCTGCTTTTTAAGGTGTTATTTTCCTCAATACTTTTTGTGCCTCCTTCACCAAACTGCTGATACTTTTTAAATGATTTTCTTGCATCACTCTCATTTCTCTTCCCCATTTTTCCTCTACCTCTCTTACTTGATTTTCAAAATCCTTTTGGAACTCTTCCATGACCTGAGATAGATTCATATTTTTATTTGAGGCTTTGGATGTAGGAGTTTTGTCCTTGCTCTCTTCTTGTGTGTTTTGATCTTCCTTGCCACCAGAGTAACTTTCTAAGGTCAGACTTATTTTCTGTGTTTGCTCATTTTCCCCACCTATTTCTTGGAGTTTTAACTCTTTGCTAAAGTAGGGCTCTACTTTCAGGATGGAGGGTGCATTGTCCCCAGGGATTTTGTGCAGCTGTTTTCAGAGATACTTTAGGGACCTGTAAGTTTTCTGTTCTTAAAGGTGGCATGATCTAAGGAGAGGTGTATTTACAACACTCCTGTTAAGTCTTCTTGTCTGTGAGTGAATACAAGCCCTCTTTTCTGTCCTGAAATTGTGAAGAGTGTCCCTGCTCTGGAACTACCACACAGGACTATGAACCAAATCTCACTATAGGCAAAGCAACAGAGTCCTGCCTTCTGTTCCAGCAAAGAGACTCCTGTAATCTCCTTCTGACTAGTTCTTCAACCTGTTTACTGTCTGTGAGCTGAGAGCTCTGGAAGCAGCTGCTACTGCTACTGATTCTGTGGCTCCCAAGTCCTGCTTCTGGACTTTGGTTTATTGGAGCTGGAGCTATGCTAGTGGGGCCTGGGTGAAACTGTGCTCCACTCTCATCCAGGAGTGACAGATCTTTTCTAAGTTGTCTTAGACTGGAAAATTGTTTCACTCTGTTCATTTCTGCATTCAGCCACTCCAGTATTTGTTTTAGTGCAGTATTTAAATCTTCTACCATCTGAAAGTTATTAGGATATGTGTCTTGATGCAGTATAAAGCTCAGAGTAAGCATGGTATAATGGGAAAAGCACTAGTATGAGCAGAGACTTGGATCCGATTCCAGTCTCCTATATTTAAAATTATGTGGCCTTAGGGGAATCATCGAGCCTCAGTGTCCCACATCTGTAAAACAGAAATAGCAACATCTGTAGTGCTACGTCAGAGTTGTATGCATTACATCCATACCGATTGTAATGACTAATACTGTGGGTTATATTTTACATTTCTGTTAATCATTTTTCTTTTTTGTTCACTCAGCTTAACTTCTTTTGAGGTCTATGGAAGTACGGTAAGGGTAAATGTAGAGCATATACAGGATTTCATTCCTTGTTCTTTGTAGGACGACTGCAAAACTGGCACAGAAAATCCAAATAAGGTGATAAAGGGTATGGTAATTATTGCACCACAAGTAGATCTATCCTGAATTCTGAATTGGAAAGATTAAGTGTTTAAAAGGTCACCTTTGACTAGAATTTAAATATGGCCTCAATGACCCAGTTTCCTGTAGAATAATGCTGCAGACCCTTCACTCGACCTATCCAGATATTAATCATCTTTCTCAGCCTAGCTCAAGTTACACCACTAATCTGATATCCAACCCAACTGTTCCAGTCAGGAAAATCTTTCTCAGGCCCCGTCTTTGAGTTTCCTTTCAGTCTGAAATCCACAGTTTAGCACTTTACTGCATGCTGTGAGATTATAGAGCCCTGTAATTTAAAACAAACAAATCTGATAGAATGAGTGCTGTCTCCTTGAAAGTTGTCAATGTGGGGGACCATCCAAATGTTCATGGCAAAGATATGGCTTCAATTTCTCAAAATATTTTTGGGAGTTGCTTATTTAAAATTGAATTCCCAAATTGCAAAATGTTCTTTCAACCATCTTTAATGTCAGTGAACTTTCATCTTTTGGAATATATTGGTTTCTGGAAAGAGTAAACCAGATCTGTGTTGTGAGCCTAATGCAAGAATTGAGGGATCACAGTGACTCTAAAGATTCTAATACATTGTGAGCAGTGTAACTAAGGTTGAGTAATCAGGGCTTTGTCCCGTGTGGGCATTTTAGGGGGTGACAACAATATTGTACCAGAGTATGGTTGCTCCTTTTGGTCTCCTCTGCTGTGATGGCTTTCCCCTCTTCTGAAGCACTCTGTCTAACTCTCCATGTTTCACAGCTAGGTGGCACAGTGGATAGAGTGTCCCTGGCCTGGAATCAGGAAGGCTGTTGTTAAAGAGTTCAAATCTAGTCTCAGACACTTTCAGGATGTGAGACTCTGGGCCAGTTGCTTAACCACTGCTTGACTCAGTTTTCTCATCTGTAAAATGGATAAGAGTTATGGTGAGGATAAAATGTGACAATGTTTGTAGAGTGCTCTGCCAACCCTGAAGTGCTTTATAAAGGGTAGCTATTATTGGCTATTATAAAACAACAGAGACAGAATTTGAATTTAGTTACTGGCTCCTCTATTATGATTCTGTGACTTGAACTCTGGCCCACTGATTCCAGACACAGTGTTCTTTCTACTACATTGTATTGCCATAACAACTCCATTTTCCCTCTATAATGAAAAGAAATGTCTTACTTAATATGCCATTGTTCTTGATATAAATACACATGTACAAGGGCATAAAATATTCCCTGTGATATCAACCATCCTTTATTGTTTTGTAATTGCTTCATGGGGCAACTAGGTGGTGTAGTGGATAAAGTGCCAGGCCTGGAGTCATGAAGACTCATCTTTGTAAGTTCAAAACTGGCCTCAGGCACTTATTAGCTACGTGACCCTGGGCAAGTCACTTAACTCTGTTTGCCTCAGTTTCTTCATCTGTAAAATGAGCTGGAGAAGGAAATGGCAAATCACTCAGGAGATTTCCTAACGTACATGCATATATCTGAGTAATGTACAAAACCAAAGATTAAGGAAAGTTATAATAGAAAACACAAGAAGCAACTTTCTCTGCAGTTCTAGTGAGCAGATTAATTGATCAGTATTTATTGGTGACCGGCCATGTGCCCAGCTTTATCCTACTGTGAGTTCTGAGGATACAGAGACAAAGTGAAACCATCTCTACTCTCAAGAAGCTTACGCTGCAATAGGAGAGAAAACAATGGTTGCAATCATATTTATTCTTTAATTATACTATGTTATGGTATTTTATTTGTTTTATTCCATAAATATGAAATAAATAAAAAATAATAAATACGGTGTTTATTGTTTTATTCCATAAATTTAAAATAAATTAAATACAAATTTACAAAAGCAACTGAAAAACAAAAACAGTTGGAGAAGACCTGCGTGGTTTTGCTTGCTAACAAGTGTCTAATAGCATACATTGTTTTAAAAACAGTTATTAAGTTAGTTATTTTTATATCAACTTTATTTTCAAATGTTTCCCTTTCCCTTCCCCTACCAAGAGAGCCATTCCTTCTAACAAGATATAAAAAAGGAGGGAAAAACAATTCTGCAAAACCACCATACACATCAACCAAAGCTGACTCCATAAACAATTCAATAGTATTTCCTTTAAAAATAGCATTTGTTCACATTTCTATAGTACTTTATAGTTTTCAAAGCATTTTCTTTGTAACTCTATGATAGATATATAGACAGACAGACATATATAGATAGATGGATGGATAGAGAGAGATAAATAGATGGATAGATAGAGAAAGGGCATTTGTTAAGCATTAACAGTATGTCTGGCACTATGAAATGGGCAGTGCAACTCTTAATACCCCTATTTTCACAGACTAGGAGATTGAGGGTCAGAGAGATTAGGGGTTTACAGCTAGCAAGTTGGCAAAGACAGGACTTGAAAATCCAGCTCTTTTAACTCCAAGCCATTCAAACTTCTTTCTAAGACAGGAATTATCTTCTCAAGCAATGTTGACAAAGCAGTTTTTTGTTTTGATTTTTTGGCTTTCTTTACTATAAATATGGTTTCCAGAAGGCTCCAAACTTAATTTCTGAACTGTTTCCTTAGATCACAGCAACTAAGAGGCAAAATAAATTTTAAAAAAAGAAAACAGTAAAACTGGCTTCAACCACATCTCCAATAGCTAATAAGAGGTCTTCACAATAATCTGCTCTAGTTTGAAATTCAACTATGTGAAATAATAGTGTATAGAAGAAATCAAAAGAACAGACAAAAATTTCATTCCAAAGCAGACACAAAATAAGAGTTTTTAAGAAAACATACTGTTCTTTCTGGCTCTGCTCAGAGATAGCACTAGGGCTTATGACAGGATTCCCCCACTCCTACCCCCTCAGACTGGAAGTAGAGATTAAAGTTCCAGTAGCAAGAAGTCATTAGCAAGGTCCAAGTTCAATTCAAATCATGCAGCAAAAGGAGTTGGGGAGAAGGTTGGCAGTTTAAGAGCAATGGATAATGGCAGGCATGTCTAAGAAATGGAATGCTCAATATGGTGCAGAAAACGTTCAAAATGAGAATAGCTCCATTTCATAGTCATATGCCCATCCTTTTAAGTCCTAGTGTTGTATGACTAACTGCACCCACCTTGACCTTCTGCCTAAGTGCATAGTAGGTACAAATGCTCATTGATTAATTGATTAGTTAAGCTTCAGCAGTTGACAGCTCCCAGCTGCTGCTAGTATTTAAGATGGCTGAGTTTGTATTGCATAATTGGCCAATTATGCATTTATTTAAATTTAACAAGATTGTTATTGATTGCTAAGCCAATTATTAACAGCATCAGTTTTTCTTTGAAAGTGTGGAAAATATGCTTGACTGTTATTTCTTTGAAAAGATGTCTCAAAGAGCCTTTGCTAACATGGCTATTTCTAGTTTTTTTACCCTCTTATGGAAGGTATTGTTAAGAGGTCTAGTTAGTCAATTACACCACAATTGGCTATTTTCAATTTATTTATAACATATTAAGGAAGCATGGGAAACCCTTTTAGAAAGTGACGTCTTAAGCTTATCATATGCTTAACATTTTTTCCACTGCACCAATTTCTTAAAAACATTATCACTGTGATCCTGATTCCCTGGGCTCAGATTAAATGGTAGAGTAGTATAGGAAGAGATTAATAAAATTTTAGAATTTTATGTAGTTCAAATTCTTAGTTTAATAAACAAGACTTAAACATAGAGAGGTTATGTCACTTGCCAAAGGGCATAAAATTATTATAGAACAGCAGAATTTCAGAACTGGAAGGGACCTCAGTGTTTATCTACTCCGACCCATTACTGAAAAGCAATGCATTCTACAGTAAATCTAACAAGCATTTATTTCACCTTTGTTTTCCTGAGAACACTAGTGAGTGAGAAACATTACCTCTTCTGGCAGCTCTAATTGTTATTTTTTTCCTTATCCTAAGCCTAAATCTTTGTATTTATTATTTCTACTAAGGTTTCTTATTTGTATCCTGTGTCTAATCCCTTGTCCTCATGAATGAATGAATGAATGAATGAATGAAAAGACATTTTAAAGCACACACTATGTGTCAAACATTGTGCTTGCCACTAGAACTACAAATAGAAAACAACAATCACTACCATGTCTTCTTGGAGCTAATACTCTAATAGAAGCAAATGACACACACAAAAGAGTTACATTGCAGGGTAGATAGAAAGGCCCTCGAGTCCTAAGGATTCTGTAAAGTGTGGCCCAAGAATCTTCAAGGTGGAACAGCAAATTGGATTATTTCATCTAGGGGTCAAGAAGGTCTAGTGGCAGGGCAGGTGATAAAGTCCAAAGGACTTTAGTACCCTTGGTTATAGTGACATGACAGATGGTAGCATACAGTGGTCTTCTATCTTCGGAAACTCATCCAAGTACTGTGAATAGCCATTTTGCTTTGTGGACTTGGGATCATATGATAGTCTTATAAATATTCAAAGATAACTATCATGGTCCTCTAGCTTCATACTAATTCAAACTAAGTATGAAAGTGCTTTAAAAAATAGAAGGTATCAACATAAGGGATATATTTAAGGTTCCCATTTTATATCATTTTACAGATAGAAATCTGAGGTTGTGATTGACCCAAGATCTCATATTAAAACATAGATGTTATGAGATCTAGAACTCAGAAAATCTAGTATTCCTCCCATTATTATCTGGCTTTAACAATTAGAGTTCCTATTTTCCAGGTGTCTTGTATCTCTCTGTTAAAATTTATACCTTCCCCAATTTATGAATTTTTAAAATTTATTTTCAATAGTTATTTGCACAAAATTTTGAGTTCCACATTTTCTCCCCATTTCTCCCCTCCCGAAATGCTGAGCATTCTAATTACCCCTATCACCAATCTGCTCTCCTTTCACTTAACCCCATCTTCTCTTTTTTTGTCCTGTAGGCCAAGATAAATTTCTATACCTCATTACCTGTATTTCTTATTTCCTAGTTGTATGCAAGAACAGTACTCAACGGTTGTTTCTAAAACTTTGAGTTCCAACTTCTCTTCCTCGCTCCTCCCCACCCATCCCCATGGGGAAGGTAAGCTATTCAATATAGGCCATATCTGTGTAGTTTTGCAAATGACTTCAATAATAGTCATGTTGTATAATACTAATTATATTTCCCTCCATTCTCTCCTGCCCCCCCATTTCTTCTATTCTCTCTCTGTCCTTCCCAAGAGTGTTGAATTCTAATTTCTCCCTTTATCCATTGCCCACCCTTCCATCATCCTCCCCCACCCTGCTTATCCCCTTCTCCCCCACTTTCCTGTATTGCAAGATAGGTTTTCATACCAAAATGAGTGTGCATTTTATTCCTTCCTTTAGTCGAATGTGATGAGAGTAAGCTTCATGTTTTTTCTCTCACCTCCCTCCACGGAAAAGTCTTTTACTTGCCTCTTTTATGAGAGATAAATTGCCTCATATGAGTCCTCCCTTTCTCTTCCCAATATATTTCTCACTCACCCCTTAATTTCATTTTTTAAGATATGATCCCATCCTATTCAACTTGCCCTGTACTCTCTGTCTCTCTGTTTCTCTCTGTCTCTCTCTGTCTCTCTCTGTCTCTGTCTCTGTGTGCATGTGTGTGTGTGTGTGTGTGTGTGTGTGTGTGTGTGTGTGTGTGTGTGTAATCCCACCAGCTACCCAGATATTGAAAAAAGTTTCAAGAGTTACAAATATTGTCTTTCCCTGTAGGAATGTAAACAGTTCAACTTTAGTAAGTCCCTTATAATTTCCCTTTGCTGTTTAACTTTTCATACTTCTCTTGATTCTTGTGTTTGAAAGTCAAATTTTCTTTTCAGCTCTGATCTTTTCATCAAGAATGCTTGAAAGTCCTCTATTTCATTGAAAGATTGTTTTTTCCTGAAGTATTATATTCAGTTTTTCTGGGTAGGTGATTCTTGGTTTTAGTCCTAGTTCC
>JAQQSK010012417.1:0-11888 GCA_028658325.1 Potorous gilbertii | reverse complement strand
GATATTTGGGATACAGAGGCTTCGACTCCCATGTCTTTACCTGGTGGTAAGCAGACCTCCTCGTCGTCGTCAGCGACAAATGGAGGAAGGATTTTCTCAAGGAAATAACCATCTATGGTCTTAGTTTTTTTCCCTTTTCTGGGCATTTTCCCAGCCAGTTACTTGATTTCTGAGAGTCCTCTCCACCCCCTGGCCTAGATCTGCCCGCTAGTGCTTGGGGTCTGAGATTCAAATGCTGCTCCCCAGCCTCAGGGCATTTGGCGGCTGGCTTGACTGCTCTTCAATGGGGGCTTATCTGCTTGTTCTCAGGTGGGGGCAGGGATGCCTCTCAGGCTTAGTTCCCTCAGGGGGTTTTTACAGAGATCCTTTGTAGTGGAGCTGGGGTGGAGCTCCAGCCAGCTCTGGGAGTCTCTGGCTGAGCTGCCTCTGCCTCTGGCCGAGATGCCTCAGCCTCTGCCACAGCAGCCGCTTCCCAGGGGGTCCGAGTCCCGGATATCCCCCGCTCCCCTCTCAGCCCTTCTCTCTCACTGACCTGTGCGTCTGTGGGTGGAGGGACCTTTGCGGCCACCAGAGATTCAGGTCCCTGATGCCTGCTGGGCTCTGCTCGCTCCTCTCAGTGCCGCGTGGCTGGGGCAGGGGGAGGGGAGCGCTCGGCGGGACAGGACTCTGCTCCCGTCCAGGGTACCTTTGCGGTCGGATTTTCAGGGCTCTCTGCAATGGAAATCTCCTTCACTGTGTTGCTGCGCGGCTTCCACTGTTCCAGAATTTGTCAGGAGTTCTTTTTAGAGGGAATCCATGGGCTGTGGATTCGGAGCTAGCAAATGTGAGTCTTTCTACTCCGCCATCTTCCTTAATTTCATTTCTTAAGAGAATATATGCTCTAAGTCTAGCTTAGCAATATCACTGGAAGGAAATTGTTATTTGAAAAATAAGTTAGGTTACCTGGACAAATTACAAAACTTCATGTTTTCATTTGAAGTTATTAAAAATTAACGGATTTTTTAAAATTGGAAATGGTACCTATTAATTGAAATACAGAGTAATATTGTATATTTTGAGTTACATGGGTTCATAACGAGAAGACTACTTTTATTATTTATGAGATGATTGGCTGTATCATTTAAACTTTGGAAATTCAAACCTGAAAAAAATAAACAATTTTACTGGGAAAGAAAAAGAAAAAAAGAATTACTCAGAAATGAAAGAAGTGTAGAAGGAAGAAATTCTAGGCAGAGAGGGAAATGTTATACATACCTACACACATACATGCATACATATACACATATGTATGTGTGTATATATGTATGTGTAAATGTGTGTGTGTGTACTTCAAAATGTCTCTTGTCCTATGATGCCATGACACAAGGCACTTGATACCAATATATGGAGCAGATCATAAGATGAAAAAAACACACAAAAATTTTAAAATGGAGTATGTTAAATTATATTTACATTTTCCTTTTACTCCAATCATTTCCTAGAGCCTAATGATCCTCACCTTTTTAAATGTCCTAGTCAGTGTCAAAAATCATTTAGTTTATCAATAAGGATAAGCTCACTGCATAAATAGGATCTCTCCTTCAAATATTTTGCTGAACTCTTTTTGCAAAAATAGTTTTTTTCTCTATTTGTTATGAAACATGAAATTAAGTATTACCAATAAACAGCTGAGGCAGATGGTAAGACTCAAAATGAAACTCAAATTATTTTAATTGAATTGATAATTTATGAAAATTCAGGATAAAGAAACATTTTTCAAAAAATGTTTGCGTTCTCTAAGTGATTAAAAATTTTATCTAAAGTAATGTATATTTCACCAATATACGCAAATTGTAATAATATCAAATATTCATAAAATAATTAAATACAGATTCTAATATTAACATGATTTAAAACACATTCAGTCATTCCTATTTCCAAGGAGAAAAATAATCACAACAGCATATTGTCTTTGATCAAATAGCAACACATTTGAAATTTCCTAGTTAATAGAAAAACAAAAAGCATTCAACAACTTCTTAGACTTAGGAATCAAGTCACAGAAAGAAAAACAGTCTTATATTCAGTGGTAAGTTTCTGTACTTTGACTTGAGTTTACTCTGATAATACCCCGTAAGTGGCTTCCAGGAAGACGGAAAATATCAGAAGGTGTGAGAGACCATTTTCCAAACTTTAGTTCTAAGGAAAGAGAAGAAATGCCTACTAATAAAATGAATGAAGTATGCACAGGTTGAATGTGTGTATGAGGAGTGTTATTCTAACTTGAGAAAGGAGAATATCTCCGAATGCATTGGTGATTACTTCTTTTAAGTTGTGTTTTCAGACATAAAATTAATTAGCACAATGTTTAAAATAAAATAATATTATGTATCCAGAAGAATAGAAGATGAAGTAAATTAAATTATATTTGACAAACATTTATTGTATCCCAGATTGTGTGCATAGTACTGTGCTAGGTGCTAGAGAAAGAATAAGATTTAGGTAAGATCTATTCACTACCTTTATTTTACTCTTGTAGGGTTATAATCATCTCCAAGTGAGATATCCAGTTTTAAAGTCAAATAAATTATGTAATACTATTTATGTATAGAGCCAACTTAACATCCTCTGGGTAAGGAGAGAAATCTAGGATAAAATATGATGCTGTTCCTGAAGATCAAGAGTTTGTTGCAAAGCGTATCACTTCTATTGATCTTGGAATTGGAAACTATGATAAACCGATTAATACTTCATGCTGAAGATTCTTAAGCGACTGAATGTTAGGATAGTTTTATTGTGATTTATAATTTATTTTTATGAACATCATACATTCCCCAATTTTCCCAAGTAGGATTATACATACAATATTTATAAAGTGAGTTCATCTATCCATATTTGATACTAAGTTCCATGGAGTATTTCTTCTCATAGAAAGTGCTATCGTTCTTGCCCTTACGAACTCTCAAACATTTTGCTAACATACTCCATATGCAGCTGGTTTCTTTGACTAATTGGGATCCTCAGTAGCACAATATTTATGGAAACTCATACAAAAGTACTTTAGACCTTTCATTGACTCCCTAACGATTTTCAAGTTATATTTTAGGTTTTCAGCCTGTAATGTCTTAAGTTATTTATATCTTCTCTCTCTTAGAACTCAAATTTCTGCTGATACCTACTGGAGCATGGTTACCAAAAGTTTGCAGTGAAATTTCAATGGACCAGAAACAAGACCTCTACAACTGAATTATACTCATGGTTTCACAAAATGAATATCCTAATTTCACAATATTAGTTTCATCTTCTGAATAAAATAGTCTAAATTAAATGATTGATTTCATAAATAGTACTAAAAAGAAAAAATATGCATATATTGGTCATATTTTCTGAATAGAACATCAGGTTAAAAAGATAAACATGACTTTTTAAAAGATGGAAAAAATCCCAAGGAATGGCTTATTTAGTTTAATTCTTTTTATTTATGTTAATATGTGCTTTATTATATTTCCTAACTGCTAACTTGAAATCTCATAGAGTATTTCAATCAATTGGTACTTACTATATTTTGTAATGTGGAGTTGTTTATATCATGTGTGTGTATTTTTCAATGTTCTCACGGAGTTCCTAATGTGCCATCAAATATATGTATAAATTAGAAGACAGCTCCAAAAAAAAATTCATAAGCCAAAGTACTTCAAATCTCCCATGAAATTACTGATATTTTAATTAATTTGCATCCATGTTTGACACACATACATGCTTTATAAAACCATTTAATGCATTAAAGGCATTTGCTTAATAATACATTTAAAGAATTTGTGAAATGTTTGAAAATCTTAGCAGTGTTTGAAGTAGCATTTTAAAGTCCTTCAATGTATCCTAAACCCTACTAGACTTTGAAAACTGGCAGCTTTTTATTTGGTTTGGTTTTGTCTTGTTTCGCAGTGAGTGGTTAATAGCCAGTTTTGTTTTTTGTTTTATTTTTCAGAAATATAGATGAGATGTGGTTCAATAATCTGCCCTAAATTATTTCTAGGGTTAAACATAAACAGGGTTGTTTTGGAGTTGTCTTGAACCATCTGAGAGCAAATTGTTAACTTTTCACCTGCAAAATTGATACCTCACAAACCTAAAATTTAGATCTTGTTTTGTTGTTTGTTTATTTAAGAAAGTTATGTTGGAAATGTTGATATTGCAGTTTAAACTTGAAGGTGTGTTATACCTTAATTTGTTTTGTTTTTGTTTGGGATTTTTTCTGAACTGGTTGTTAAACACATACCAACATATGACTGCTTATAAGGTTAAATAATAAAAGTGTAAGGCTATAAAACTTGCTTATACTCAGCTTCAATTTCAACAAATTTCTTATAGCATCTATTCCATGTAATTCACTGCTCCAGGAACTGAGAATGCAAGGGTGTCAACCAAAGAGTATCTGCATTCAAACAGTTTTCAATCTATTGGAATCTATTGGTCATCATTCATTGATATGCCTAACCAATCTATGAAAATCCCATGATTTCTGTCATCATTACTCTCTTATTTCTTTATAAATTGATTTAAAAGTAATGTGATATCCAAGGAACCCCATGTTGTTTTAAGTCCATAACCATATGAATATAGGTTTCATTAGGAGGTGAATAGTCTCCAGATGTTATCTACTATACCTGTAGTATTTAATACCATTCTTAGCGCTGTCTTCTAGAAAGGATATTGAATATCAGGAGACTGTATAGAGGAAGGAAATCATGATGATGAAGCACCAGTAACCCATTCTCTATTAGGGTCAGCTGAAGGAAATGAGTATTTGTAGAGGGAAGAAGAGAAGGTGGAGGGAGGGACATTAATAAATGCTTTAAATATTTTGTAATCTACTACATTAAAGAAGGAAGAGGCTGATTATGGTTGGACCATGAGAGAACAAAACCCAATGGCAAAGAATTATAAAGAGGGACATTTTGGCTTGGCTTAAGGAAGCAAACAAAGAAATGAGAAAACAAAAACACTAACACTAACATTTAGAATTGTTCTAAATGGCTGTATTTTAAATGAAGCTTTGTTCCTGTAAGTATGCTAGATCAGATGGTCATTGAGATTCCTGCTAATCATGATTCTACTGTGTTGTGTAATGTGTGTGTGTGTATATGTGTGTGTTTGATGGCAATCAGAATGTATCTTTTGCTGTTTTTCTATTAGTGTAATCAAGTGCCTCTGATTGAATTTTGCTTTATAAGTCAAGTCTTTACAAGGAGTAAGTACAGAAAAAGAGTTTCTTTCATTAGAAACAGTATGTGTATTGCTAATGTGATTTAAGATCTCCTCCCCGCCCCATTAATGGTTCTGACCATTAAGGGGAGTTTGATTAGGGAAAATTTGTAGGGACACCCACAGTTTTTGTTAATAGGGCACTGGTTCTCAAGGGTTGGGATGCCCTTTGGCTCTAAAAAAGGTATAACTATCCTTAGGGTTAGGTTTTACTTTGTGGCTTAGTTTTTGGTAAGAAGGTGTGAGGGCCAGATGAGGACTCTCGGAAGCCACTAAGGAGCCTCCTGGTTTTGAGAACCCAGGTGTTGTGCTTCCTTCTCTGGTAATGATAGTCAGATAGTTGGAGTTCCATTGTCTATTGAATTCAGGCAGAGGAAGTCATATCTATTGATCTTTTGATTTCTCCATAGTTTTCTTTGAAGTTCAAGGTGCTGATTCCCTTAACTAACTGAAAGATATATGTACTTAGTTAAAGGAATGATACATGTGCTTGATTAAAGACCTAAGAACCTGTGATAGCAGGGCCCCCAGTGTATGTTGGGGTGCTTACTGAAACAGTATGAGTGAGAGAGAGAGAAATAGAGGAAGAGAGAGACAGAGACAGAGAGAGATAGAAAGATTTATGAATCAGTTATTTCACAATCATATAATGTTAAAGGATTTATTTACCTTTCTTATCTAAATTTTACTTAATAATGGAAATTTTCTGTAAGCTAATGACTAGACCAAAGTCATGGATTTGTTCATTTCATGTAAACAGTTAGGACATTAGGTTAGTGTATGCCAATAAGTTCCAGGAGGAAAGACACATTTCTGTACTTGAAGCCAGGAAGGGCTGGGCTTAATTCCTGCTTCAAATACTTGTTGTATATTCCTGAGAAATTCACTTAAATTTCCATTAGCTTGGTTTTCTCACGATCAAGGGGTCATGATAAGAATGCCCATTTCCTAGAATTTGTAAATGTATCAAATAAGATAAGGTATAGCAATTATGTTAAACTCAAATAGAAACAGAGGTCACTAAAACCTTTATGTTTCCTGAGGGCCTCATATTGACTTAGGAAATCACATATTAACATTATCTTTGTTCTATTGGTGTTTATTTTTGGTAAGTGCTTCCCAATTGCTTTGGCCTTCACATGGGCATCTTACTGGCTGCTAATGGTTTCAGCAAGTCAGGGTAGATATTTGACACCTCTGAGGTACAGTATCTACCTATTTATTTATATATCATCTTTACCATTTAGATATATGTTCCTTGAGAGCAAGATTTTTTAAAAGTTATTTCCAGGTTTTAAAATAGTGCCTGACATATAGGAAGTACTTAATAAATGTTAATGAACTGAATATTAACTGATAAAAGGAACTATCTAAATGTAATATATTATTGGTATTTGCCCCAATGTCTAATACAGTACTGGATATTATGTGCTTAAAACATGCTTCTTAAATTAATGATAAAATTAATCAACCAATACTGGCATCCCCAAAACCAGAAGTATTCATCCTTCCTGCCTCCCTAAAGAAACAAAACCCTCAAACACACAGAATGTAATTTTGTCTTAGGTTGCTTTTGTCAAATATAAATTGTAAAGAATCCTTTGTAGCATTGCATTATTTCCTGTGTCTTATAGTGTTTTCTATGCTTTGTGGTGTTCATTTGGGATGTGTGTGTGCATTTTATATTTGATGTGAACACAGTCTCTGTGTATTTCTATTTCTATAGATAAATAAATAGATAGACAGACAGACACTTGATAGGTAGATAGATAACACTCTTCTAAGAGAAGGGAGAGAGAAAAAGTGAGTAAGGGAAATCTTCATCTTTTCCTCTCAGGCACCCAGTCAAAACTGATACGAATAGCTATTGAGCTAAAGAAAAGCCATCCATCAAGGAGAAACTAAATATATCTTCGCCAATTACCCTGAAACAATAATAATATTACAATACACAGCCTGCTCTTTTAAGAGACAACTGGACACAATAGTGGCTCTAGTTAATACAGTAGTGTTACAATCATACAGTTATACAGTTGTTCCTGCTAATATCATGCTTTCTAATATCATGCAGAATGAGTCAGCTGTTATTTTTAAGTAAGCAAGCAATCTTCATTTTCGTGAAAGCAGTCCTGTCCTTGAAGTTTTCATTCGTTAATTTTGCATAAGTAATTTATGATATTACTAGAAAGTAAATGAGTCACAGGTGATTCATTTTATAGAAGGGATAAAAATATGTTCCTATAGATGATGACAATTTTCTATAGTAATTTATTAATCATCCACTTGCACATACTACTGCATAGGACATCAATCAAAGAGCAGAATTTAAGTCATAGCATTCCACAACTTTCAATAATACCAATTGTATATGTATATGTGTGATTGTGTGTGTGTGTGTGTGTTATGAGTAAGAATAAAATCTTGAAGGTTATACAATGCAAAAAAGGCTTCGAGTATGGGCCTAGAAATAGATTGCATCTGCTCTCTATGGACTACCATAGGTAATGATAGAGAAGTTCATTGTCTCTCTGGAATCAAAATGTGGTCCATGATCACCCAACACAAAAAGAAAAGTGCAAAAATGTCAGCCTTTGCATCTTGGAGGCTCCTTTCTATTTCTACAGTGACAGCAACAGAGTGGTCAAAATGAGGTCAGGAGAGCCTAAAAATCAAAGTTCTTAGGCAGATCATCAATATTAATTTAAATATTAATACTCCAGATGTGATATGTGTTCAGTTACTCAGTAGACTAATTGTAGGAGTTCCAAATTCATATATATATATATATATATATATATATATATATATATATATATATATATATGTATATATATATGTTATTCTCATTCTAAAGGAACCTATAAAATAAAAGGTAGTTACAGCTAATTGGATGGATTTTTCATCAGTTCTTGGAGAGGCAAGTAGAAGTCATTTGTGTCAAAAAATCATCTCATATTTCAGTTCTCATAAGAAGCATTTATAAAATCACCACTAGGAATAAAATTTCACCATATGTGCCTGCCAAAATCTGCTGAAGAAGGTGAAGAGGTAGAAGAATCATATGGAAAACCCATTTTGATTCCTCACTAGTGAAGACCATATTTACATTAATATTTAACCTCAACAAAATGGTTGAGATTGGGAAAGGTAGTAAATAGTAAAATTACCTTGGAAGACATGCATGAAGAATAAGAAATAATGAAAGCTAAATCTTTCCAGACAACATTGAAACCAAATACATACATACACATGTGTGTAAATGAATTCTCACTTTAGGGAGTAAATTGGAAAGTGTTGAACTTTGCAATGTGCAATTTATCAATTTATCAACAAGTATTGATTACGTTCTTAATACAGCCAGGTGATAAAAAGAAAGATTAAAAAAAACCCTGCTCTCAGGGTGCTTAAAGTCATGTGGGTGAGACAATATGCAAATATTTATGTCATCAAACACATATATACATATATATAAAACAAAAAAACAAAATGAATATATTTATATATTAATAAACACATATATTACATTTCTAAGTAAATGTATTACATAATTATATTTATATTAAAATACATGTTCATGTGATATTTAGAAACTCAAAAATATTCTGTTACATGAAGAGAAGAGAGAACATTTCAGCCCTAGGATAGTGTAAGTGCAAAGGCATCAAGATGGAAGGCATCTGAAATAGAAATCATATTACCCTTCAAATATTTTATTTTCTTATAAATATAAGATAGCCAATAAGATATAAAAATATCTTGGCTTTTTCCAAGGCACTCATGAGGCCCAGAGTGCCCCACCACTTACTGCTCTTGAAATTCCTCACTTCTTACAGAGTTCATCAAAGCTGTTGTCTCCTTTGTGAAATTTATTCTGATCTACCTCCTTAAATTCCATTAAATTCATTTAACTCTTTACATCTTATATGTCCTGATATAGTATGGAACTCCGTGAGGCTATGGAATCTTTTTTCTATTTTTTTAAATTCCATAGTTTAGTATAGTAGGGGTTTAGTAAATAATTATGAGTTAAGATGGATTTGGATCAATCATTCAATCAATAATCAAACACTAGGGGTTTTAGGGGTTAGAGATTCAAAGAAAAAATTAAAATATTCCTTTCCCTCAGAGAGGTTACATTCTATTAGGTAAAATGAAATGTGGACTTATTAGCATATACACAATTAAATATAAAATAAATGCAAGACAATTTGAAAGAGAAGGGAAAGAAGTTGGGAATCTCAGTAAAAGTCTTTTTTTTTAATTAATTTATTTGTTTTCATTTTGCAACAATTACTTCCATAGGTCTTTAGTTTTCTCTCCCTCCCTTCCTGATATGGCTTGCAATCCTATATGGGTTCTACACATATATTCTTATTGAACACATTTTCACATTAGTCATGTTGCATAGAAGAATTAAAATGAATGGGAGAAACCATGAAAAAAATCAAACCAAACCAAAACATAGCACAAGAGAAAATAGTCTGCTTCATTCTACATTCCAATTTCATAATGCTTTCTCTGAATGTGGATGGCATTTTTGCCTCAAGAGTCCTTTGGGAAAGTTTTAGGTCCTTGCATTTCTGTGAAGAAGGGTTAAATGTGTAAGAAACTGTCTTTGCCCATTGTGTCTGTTACTGTGTACAGTGTTCTCCTGGTTCTACTCATTTCACTCAGCATCAGTTTATATAAATCTTTAAAGGTTTTTCTGAAGTCTGCCTGTTCATTGTTTCTTATAGCACAATAGTATTCTGTTATGTTCATATACCACAACTTGCTTAATCATTCTCCAATTGCTGGGCATCCCCTTGATTTCTAGTTCTTGGCCACCAAAAGAGAGCTGCTATAAATATTTTTGTACATGTGAGTCCTTTTCCTATTCTTATGATCTCTTTGGGACATAGCCCTAGAAGTAGTATTGCTGGGTCAAAGGATAAGTACCTTTTTATAGCCCTTTGGGCATATTTACAAATTGCTCTCCAGAGTGATTGTGTTCCAACTCTCCCACATCTTCCGCAAATTTTATCATCTTACTGTTTTGAAATGTTAGCCAATGATGTTAGCCAATTTTCTCATGTGATGTGGTACCTCAGAGTTGTTTTGATACACATTTCTATGACCAATAGTGATTTAGAGCATTTTTATATGACTAAATATAGCTTTAATTTCTTTCTCTGAAAACTACCTGTTCATATTGTTTGACCATTTATCAATTGGGAAATGACTTGTGTTCTTGTGCATTTGACTCAGTTCTCTATACATTTTGGAAATGAGGTCTTTGTCACAGACAATAGTCCAGTTTTCTATTTCCTTCCTAATTTTGATTGCATTGGGTTTGTTTGTGCAAAAAGCTTTTTCAATTTAATTTAATCAAAATTATCCATTTTACATATCATAATGTTCTCTGTCTTTTGTTTGTTCATAAGTTTCATCAAAAGTCTTTTGTAGTGGGGGAGGAGCCAAGATGGCAGAGTAGAAAAATTCACATATGCTCCAAACCCACAACCCATGGATTTCTTGTAAAAGAACTCCCAACAAATTCTGGATAAGTGGAAGCCACGCAGCAACAGAGTGAAAGAGATTTCCATTCCAGAGAGCCCTGAAAAATCGATCCCAAAGGACCATCGCACACCAGATGGGAGCAGAGCCCAGCCCTGCCCTGGCCATGCGGCTAAGAGAGGAGCGAGCAGATCCGAGCAGGCTTCTGGGACGTAATCTCCAGCAGCCGCGAAAGTCCCTCAACCCACAGGAGCTACAGGTCAGTGAGAGAGACTTCTGGACTGGCTGAGACAGGAACAGGGTGTCTCCATAACCCAGGCCCCCTCAGGAGGCAGCAGCAGAGGCAGCAGGAGGCCAGAGGCTCCCAGAGCAGGCAGGAGCTCCATTATGGAGGGTCTCTGTATAAACCCACTGAGGGAACTGAGCCTGGGAGAAGACCCTGCCATTACCTGAGAAACTGAAATTAATCTTACTGTGAATAGCAGCCCCACAGCTGAAAGCCCTGAGGCTGGGGAGAAGCATTTGAATCTCAGACCCCAATCACTAGCTGGTTGGATCTGGGCGGGGGTGGACAGGAATCTCAGAAGTCAAGTAACTGGCTTCTCCAGAATGCCCAGAAAAGGGAAAAAAATTAAGACCATAGAAGGTTACTTTCTTGAGGAACAGATGTTCCCTACTTTCCTTTCTGATGAGGAAGACCAATGCTTACCATCAGGGAAAGACATAGGAGTCAAGGCCTCTGTATCCCAAACATCTGAAATAGATATCTAATGGGCTCAGGCCATGGAGGAGCTCAAAAAGGATTTTGAAAATCAAGTTAGACAGGTGGAAGAAAAACTGGGAAGAGAAATGAGAGAGATGCAAGAAGAACATGAAAAACCAGTCAATACCTTGATAAAGGAGACCCAAAAAAATGCTGAAGAAAATAACACCTTGAAAAATAGGCTAACTCAATTGGCCAAAGAGGTTCAAAAAGCCAATGAGGAGAAGAATGCTTTCAAAAGCAGAATTAGCCAAGTGGAAAAAGAGGTTCAAAAGCTCACTGAAGAAAATAGTTCTCTCAAAATTAGAATGGAACACATGGAGGCTAATGACTTTCTGAGAAACCAAGAAATCACAAAACAAAACCAAAAGAATGAAAAAATGGA
>JAQQSK010012416.1:0-11888 GCA_028658325.1 Potorous gilbertii | reverse complement strand
CCCAGGCTCAGTTCCCTCAGGGGGTTTATGCAGACACCTTTTGTAATGGAGCTGCTGCCGAGCTCCTGCCTGCTCCAGGAGCCTCTGGCCGCCTGCTGCCTCTGCCGCTGGTCTGCCACTGCCTCTGCCGCTGCCTCCTGAGGGGGCCTGAGTCCCGGAGATACCCCGCTCCCCTCTCAGCCTGTCTCTCTCACTGACCTGTGCATCTGTGGGTGGAGGGACCTTCGTGGCCACTTGAGATTCCGGTCCCTGAAGTCTGCTTGGATCTGCTCGCTCCTCTCAGTGCCGTGTGGCCGGGGCAGGGCAGGGGAGGGCTCTGCTCCCATCCGGGGCTTGATGGACCTTTGGGGTCGGTTTTTCAGGGTTCTCTGCAACGGAAATCTCCTTCACTGTGTTGCTGCGCAGCTTCCACTGTTCCAGAATTTGTCAGGAGTTCTTTTTAGAGGAAATCCATGGGCTGTGGGTTCGAAGCTAGCAAATGTGAGTCTTTCTACTCCGCCATCTTGGCTCCGCCCCCGAAAATTTGACTTTCAAACACAAGAATGAGAAGAAGCATGAAAAAGTAAACAGCAAAGAGAAGTCATAAGGGATCAGTGAATTATTTGAATAATTATTTTACTCTCTGGTTCTAGAATATCAGGGCAGTTTTCCTTGATAATTTCATGAAAGATGATGTCTAGGCTTGTTTGTTGATCATGCCTTTCAGGTAGCCCAATAATTTTTAAATTGTCTCCTAGATCTATTTTCCAGGTCAGTTGTTTTTCCAATGAGATATTTTACATTGTATTCTATTTTTCATTCTTTTGGTTTTGTTTTGTAATTTCTCAGTTTCTCATAAAGTCATTAGCTTTCATCTGCCCCATTCTAATTTTTAAAGAACTGTTTTCTTCAGTAAATTTTTGAACCTCCTTTATCATTTGGCTAATTCTGCTTTTTAAAGTATTCTTCTCCTCATTGGTTTTTTGGAGCTCTTTTGCCAATTTGAGTTAGCCTGTTTTTAAAGGTGTTATCTTCTTTAGCATTTTTTGCAGGGGGTGGGGTGTCTCCTTTAGGAAACTGTTGACTCACTTTTCATGATTTTCATGCATCACTCACATTTCTCTTCCCAATTCTTCCTCCACCTCTCTTATTTGATTTTCACCATCCTTTTTGAGTTCTTACATTGCCTGAGATCATTGCACATTTATGTTAGAGGTTTTTGATGCAGAAGCCTTGACTTTTATGTCTTCCTCTGATGGTATGCACTGTTCTTCCTTATTCAAAATGATGGAAGAAAATACCTGTTCACCATGAAAGTAGCCTTCTATAGTCTTATTGTTTTACCTTTTCAGGGCATTTTCCCAAGCAATTACTTGCCTTTTGAGTCTTTTGTCAAGTGGAGGGTTAGCGACCTCAGTTCCTTCAAGGTGGCACAATCAAGGGAAAGGATTTTACTTCTCTCCTGGCCTGTGCTCTAGTCTGGGAGCAACCACAAGCTTTTCTGCCCAGGATTTGTGAGTAGAATTCCCTCTCCAGAGCTTCCACCAGCTCCACCAGCCAGTGCTCCTCCTCACCTCAGGACCACCACTCAGGGCTGAGATAAGATCAGTGGTTCAATTCCCCCAGGGTCTTTAGGCAAGGGCTCCAAAAATGGATGCTGCCACCAGCTGGGGCCACCTGGGGCTGGATTTCTCATTGAGCTTTGAAGCTGTCTTTGGCATTTGTGGGTTGAAGAATCTGGGAAATGCAACTGCTCCCTGAGATTCAGCTGCCCTAAAGCCTGTTCCAGTCCTGTTCATGCTGTGCAGCACAGCGAAGGCTGGGCTGCACTCTGTGGGCTGTGCTCTGCTCCAAGCCCAGTGATAGACCTTTCCTGTCAGCCTTCCAGGTTGTCTTGAGCTGGAAATCTCTTTCACTCTGTCATTTTGTGGCTTCTGCTGCTCTAGAATTTGTTTAGTCATTTTTTACGGGTATTTTATGGACTGTGTCGGGGGGAAGCTCCTACAAGTCCATCCTTCTACTCTGCCATTTTGGCTTTGCCCCTCCTTTTTCATTTTCCATGAACAGGATTTGCAGTTTCTAAACCAGATGTGATCTTCCAGTTGGAAAGATAAGAAGTATCTTGGATACCAGAGGCAGATTTTCCAAGAAGCAGCTGTCCAGGTGACTACATGAAAACCATGCAGAGGAGTCATTGCAAAATTCAGTTCTGTTGGTCATTTTATCTCAAAGTTTTTGTAATGTTGAATAAGGTGGTTTTATTAAAGCTTCTCAAACCTTTCGAAAAGAGGTACTTTAAAATATAGTTTTTAACTCAAAAAGTTGGGGTTTTCTTTTCACTTTTTTTGTATCTCTTTACTCACATGCACCTTCACACTCAAAGGAAGTTGGTGCCTCAGTACAGGATTCATATTTCTGTTTTGTTCATTGAAGATCATCTTATCTTAAGCAAGTATTCTCCTGCCTCACTCCCATAAATTTATCTTCCCTCTTAAAATAAGCATATTACTTAAAATATTAATAATGTGCCCATTTTACTTCTAAGTACCCTTCAGTATTTTCTTTTTTCTAATGATTATTGCTTTGCTGTTGTTTCTTTTAAAAATATTTAATTATAATCTAATACCCCTTTCTTCTATCATTTTATATGTCATACTGCTTTTCTTTATGCTTTAAAATTATTTTAATAAAGATACAATATTTTCTTCTTATAATAGGACTTGATTAGTCATAACCCCAAAATTGGACTTACAAGTGTTCAGTATTTAGCTATTTCACAAAAACTTACTGTGGATATTTTAAAGAGAGATCTTTGTTTGCTTTCAATAATATTTTGAGGATGCTGACATAGCAGTGAAATTATTGGGTCAAAGGGTATGACCAGTCTTGTAGCTCTAGCTTAAATTGCTATGTTGCTTTTCAGAAAAATAGGAGCAGCAACTTAATGAGTACTTTTTTCAATAAAACTGCCAAAATTTAATCATTAAAATATCTTTGCTACTCAAATGGCTATTTAGTGATACCTGCAAATTGTTTTGATTTTTATTTCTTTGATTGCCAAAGTTTGAGTAATTTTTCAGGTAATCAATGTCTTGTGAAAAACACCTTTATATTTTGATCATTTACATTTCTGCAACTGGATGTTATTCTTACAAATTTGAATTAATTCCTTACCAAGTAGATATGTTAGATTTTTAGAAGAAATTTATGGAAACAATTGCTGATATGACTGCCTTTCCTCAAATTTCTTTTATATTCTTTTTAGTTCATGTCTCTATCTCTCCTCACTTTAAACTCATTAAGTATTCTTTTTCTTTCTGTTCAGTCTTTTCCCTTCCTAGTTTTAGTGGTATGAATATATTTGCAAGCTCTCAAAGCCATCTACTTTTTATGGATAGTTTTTCATTTTCTTATAGCATTCCAATGTCAACTGGTAAGAACAGAGTAAGGACTATTCATCTTCTAGGTAATTTCATCCTAAATCAATTCATTTACATGTGTTAACTTTCAGTCATCATGCTCTTATGTAAGATCTTATGTGATCCTTAGAAAAAGCCAGTGAGACTAATTCTCTCTAGTCGAAACTCAAGAGTATAGCTCTAAAACCTTTGAGCAAGTAAAAATCTAGGAAAAGGGAACAAAAGGCAGGGTTAATTGGCTCTTTATTCTTCCTTTCAGAGAGCAAAGAATTTCCTGGACAGAAACCTTATGAATCTAGTGATTAGCCTTGAGGACTAAGACACAACTTACTGTGCATCAGAGAATTTATACTGGAAATATTCTTTATGAACATAAGGAGTATGGGAAGATCTTCCATCAAGAGTCAAATCTTATTAAACATCAAAAAATTTATATTGAAAATTAACCTTATGAATATAATGAAAGTAGAAAAACTTTCAAGAGAAAGCTACAACTTTCTTTACATCAGAGAATTCATGCTGGAGAGAAATTTTATGAGTGTAGTAAATGTGGGGAGGCCTGCAGGATGAAGGAATACCTTACTATGCATCAAAGAATTCATTCTGAAGAGATTCTTTATGAATATAAGGAGCAGGAAAAGGCTTTCTTCTATAACTCAGAACTAATTTGCCATCAAAGAATTCATTTTGCATAGAAACTTTATTAGGTAGTGAATGTGAAAAAGCTTTTAGGAAGAAGGAATATCTTACTGTACATCAAAAAATTCATTCTGGAGAGATTCTTTATGAATGTAAGGAGGGTGAGAAAGTTTTCCATCACAACTGAGATCTTATTCAACATCAAAGAATTCACAATGGAGAAATACCTCATAAATGTAATGAATGTGGAAAGTCGTTTAGACAGAAGTCATAACTTTATGTCCATCAGAGGATTCATAATCTAGAGATTCTTCATAAACATAAGGAGTGTGGAAAGGCCTTCTGTTACAACTCAATTGTCATTCAACATCAAAGAATTCACACTGGATAGAAATCTTATGAATATACAGTATGTTGGAAGACCTTCTGCCAGAATGCAAATCTTATTATGCATCAGAGAATTTATCCTGGAAAGAAACCATATAAATGCAATAAATGTGGAAAGATCTTCAAGAAGAAGGAATATCTTATTGTACAGCAGAGAATTCATACTGGAGAGAAACCTTATCAATGTAGTGAATGTGAAAAGACTTTCAGGGATAAGAGATCACTTACTCTGCATCAGAGAATTCATCCTCAAAAGATTTTTGATGAATGTAAGAAGTATGGAAAGGTGTTTCATTGCAATTCAGATCTTATTAATCATCAAAGAATTAATGCTGAAGAGAAATGTGTGTAGTACATGTGAAAAGACTTTCAAGATGAAGCCACAACTTAATCTACAGCAGAGAATTCATACTGGAGAGATTCTTTATAAATGTAAGGATTGTGGGAAGGCTTTCCTCAGCAACTCAAATCTTATTCAACATCAAAGAATTCATTCTGGAGAGAAACATTATGTATGTAGTGTATGTGAGAAGAGCTTTACATGGAAGGCACATCTTACTGTGCATCAGAAGGTTCATATTGGAAAGATTCTTTATGAATTTAAGGAGTGTGGGAAGGCCTTCCATCATAACTCAGAGCTTATTTGACATCAAAGAATTCATATTGGAGAGAAACCTTATGATTTTAGCAAATGTGGGAGGTCCTTCAGGAAGAAGGCACATCTTACTGTGCATCAGAGAATTCATACCGGAAAGATTCTTTATGAATGTAAGGAGTATGGGAAGGTATGTCTCTAAAACTCAGAACTTTTTCCAAATCAAAGAATTCATACAGGAGAGAAGCCTTATGAATGTACTGTAGGCCTATAGGGAAAGCCTATAGATTAAAAGGACATTTTACTGTGCATCAGACAGTTAGTTTATACTGGAATGATTCTTTCTGAATGTTAACAGTATGAAAAGGCCTTCTGTCGAAACTGAGATCTCATTCAACATCAGAGAATTCATACTAGAGAGAAACTTTATGAATGTTCTATGTATAAGAAGGCCTTTAGAAGGAAGGCACATCTTAATGGGCATCAGAGAATTCATACTGAAGAGATTCTTTATAAATGTAAGGAGTGTGAAAAGATCCCTTAACTGACTAGATTTATTCTGAGTTTCTAAATGAAGTTCAGAGTCCTTATTTAGCCCTCATGGGAAAAGGAAATATCCCTCCTCTCAGAAGAAGCCTCTAAGGGGGCAAAGATTTAGTGTGATCCTCCTATGGGCTTTTAGGGATGAAGAAGTTGTGCTAGTTGACCCAGAGGATACTGAATGAAGGGTGGTATTGGGAGACATTGTATTGAATGTAATTTAATAGGCAGATGTTATAGAAGAGGCATATGTACAACTTTTGGCTATCAAATGGGCCTGATGTGTGATAAAAAATTGTTGACTGTGCTTGAGGATGGTACCAGATAAGCTGTGTCCTGATGTTTCTGGTACTGCTCATATCATTAGGACACTCACTGTGAATCATAAAGATTTGGAATCACATTAATTAAAATAAAGCATTGCAAGAGCATGTGGTAGATGTTAATTCAATATGATTTCTGCCCCATGATCTTAATGTTAAAGTGAAGAAATTCAGTGAAGTGCAGGTAAATAGCAGGAGTAACTATTACTCTGTTAAGGTAGCCAAATGCCTAATTATTGACATATAGGGATAAATGAATGAGATTCTCATTGCATTTAAAGGAAATGAACAATGAGTTTTCAGAAGAAATCACATCAATCATCATGTGAAAAAATTATATAAATCACTACTTAGTGAAACGCAAATGAAAACAACTCTGAGTTACTACCTCATGTATTACATTGGCTAACTTGACAGAAGAGAAAAATGAAAAATTTTGGAGGGTGTGTGGAAAAATAGACACATAACTGATCCAGCCATTCCTTGGAATAGTTTGGAACTATGCTCAAGGACTATAAAACCATGCATACCCTTTGATTCAACAGCACCATTATTAGGTATGTATTCCAAAGAAATCAAAGGAAAAGCAAAAGGACCCAGGTGTACAAAAATACTTAAAGCAGCTTTTTTTTGTGCTGGGGATAAAGAATTGGAAATTGAGGGAATACTCATCAGTTGTTGAATGGTTAAACACGTTATGGTTTATGGTTGTGATGTAATACTATTTTGCTGTAAAAAATGATAGATGGCAGCTGGATGGCTCAGTGGAGAGCACTGGGCCTAGAGTCAGGAAGACTTGAATTTAAATATGACCTCAGATACTTATTTGTGTGACCCTCAGCAAGTCACTCCACCTCTAATTTAATCCACTGCAGAAGTAAGTGGAAAACCACTCCAGTATCTTTGCCAGGAAAATTCCTTTAAAGGGGTCACAAAATCGGGCATAACTGAATCCCAACAATAACATAAGAACAAGGGGATGGTTTCAGAAAACACCTATATGAATTGATGGCAAGTGAAGTGAATGGGAACCAGGAGCTTATTGGGCACAATAGCAGCAACAGTGTAATGATCAATTGTAAAAGACTTAGGTACTTCGGTCAAGATGATCTAAGACAATTCCAAAGGACTCATGATGAAAGTTGCTATCCACCTCCAGAGAGAACTGATGAACTCAGTGTAAATTGAAGTATTATGTTTTCATTTTGTTTTTATTACTTTTTGGAGACATGGCTAATATACAAGTTTGTTTTGCATGATTTCACTATGATTATATAATACTTGCCTTTTCAATGAATATGGGAGAGGATGGAGTGAGAAGGAATTTAGAATTCAAAACTTTTTAAAGAATGTTAAAAATATTTTTTGAATGATGAAAAACAATTGGAATCACTCACGATTGCTGAATTATGATACTTAAGTCTTTTTATAGCAGCAAGAAAAAGCCTAAGATTTCAGCCTGTCTCCCTGAACCCTAATAGTCTACTGATAATTCTAGCCAGATGGGTACAAAGTCCTAGGAGCCAATTTATAGAGGTTCAAGCTTGGGCTCTAGGCCACAGGTTGGTTCTGCAGCCACTTCACCAAATCTAGAAGAGAGTCAATCCCCTTGTCTTTTCTGCATGAAATAGTTGGGAGTCATCTAAAAATTCATACTTACAAATACATTCATTGTTCCAGTGCACCTTTGTCTTCAATCACAAGTGTCTCAGCTGGCTCAGTATCTGGAGCTGCTGCTCTCTTCCAGTCCCTTTTGATTCTGGGGCATTTTCCCATCTCCTGTTGTGAAGGCAAAGTGTTTTCAGTTTGTAGAGATAAGCCAGAGTCACACTGTGGTGGCCTTTAGTAAGAGAAATTAGTATTTTAATCCCAGAATCAGAGAAAAAAGCTATGGAAGCCCAGAAGAAAATGACATGGTATGACCAATGATTTAGGAATATTAGTTTCTAATAGTACAGAGACTGTGTTGCAAAGGAGAACGACTGCTTGAGCCTCTGTTTTGGTCTGGACCTTTCCTCCTTACGTGGAAGTCAAAGAGTGGAAGTTGTCCATACTCAAAGAGATTGATAATTCCTTTGTTTACTGTCCTAGGCAAACTATAATTCCAGAAAAGATTAGCATTCTACCCATCTCTTTCTGGAGAGTTGGTGGATATAAAATACACAATGACATTTACATTTTTTGATGTGACTATATGTATAAGTTGGACTATATATGTATGTTATGAAAGTTTTACTTTTTTTTGTTCAATGAAGAGAGAATGTAAAAGAAAACTAATTGCTAAATATAAAAGTAAAATTTTAAATAAAAAAACTTATGTACTAAGGGTCTGTAGCATGTCCAGACCTCCTCAGACAGAATATATGTAGACCACCATTACATGAAGTATAAACCTAAAGAAAATAAGTATTAATAACTGGGAAAAGTAAATTCAAAGGAATGACAATGGTAGGCCAAGTGGAGGAGAAGCTTTGATCATTCACATTTCCTGCCCAACCTCGTGGTACTATAGAGCAAGCTTTCTACTCATACAAGAGGAAAAATATCAATTGTGTATGGGTAGGCTGAGCTAATATAATAAAAATGACAATTCTACCTAAATTAATTAGTGCCATACCAATCAAACTACCAAAACCTATTTTAAAGAGCTAGAAAAAATAACTAAATTCATCTGGAAGAGCAAAAGGTCCAGAATATCAAAGGAATTAATGAAAAGAAAGGCAAGGGAAGGTGGCCTAGCCATGCTGGACCTTAAATTGTATTATAAAGCCGCAGTCATCAAAACTACTTGGTATTGGCTAAGAAATAGAGTGGTGGATCAGTGAAATAGGTTACACAGTAGTCAATGACTATGTTAACCTAATTATGAATAAACCCAAAGACTCCAGCTTCTGGGATAAGAACTCACTATTTGACAAAAACTGCTGGGAAAACTGGAAAATAATATAGAACCTTGGCATAGACCAACATCTTACACCAAGATAAAGTCAAAATGGAAACATAATTTAGATATAAAGGCTGATACTATAAACAAACTAGGAGAGCAAGGAATAGTTTACCTGTCAGATTAATGGAGAATGAAAGACTCTATGACCAAACAATAGGCAGAGAACATTATGAAGTGCAAAATGGATAATGTTGAATACATTAAATTAAAAAGGTTTTACACAAACACATCCAATACAACCAAGATCAAAAGGGAAGCAGAAATCTGGGAAACAATTTTTACAACCAGAGTCTTTGATAAAGGCCTCATTTCTAAAATATAGAGAATTCAGTCAAATATATAAGAATACAAATCATTCCTCAACTGATAGATGGTCAAAGTATATGAACAGGCAGTTTTCTGATGAAGAAATTAAAATGATCTTTTGTCATATAAAAAATCACTATAAATCACTATTTGTTAGAGAAATGCAAATCAAAACCACTCATCACACCTATCAGATTGGCTAACATGACAAAACAGGAAAATGATAAATGTTGGAGATGTGGGAAAATTAGAACACTGATAGAGTGCTGGTGGAGTTGTGAACTGATCCAACCATTGTGGAGAACAATTAGGAACTATACCTGGAGAACAATTGGCAACTATACCTATCAAACGGTGCATACCCTTTGACCCAGTAATACCATTTCTAGGTCTACCTCCCAAAGAGATCATAAAAAAGGCAAAAGGACTTATATTTATAGCAGCTCTTTTTGTGATGGCAAAAAATTGGAAATTGAGGGGCTGCCCATCAATTGAGAGATCGGTAAACAAGTTCTGGTATGAATGTGATGTAATACTACTGTACTATAAGAAATCTAGTAAGCAGAACCAGGAATACCTTATCCACAGCAACAGTAATTGTAAGGATGATCAACTGAAAGACTTAGCTACTCTGATCAAGACAATGATCCAAGATGGTTCCAAAGGTCACATGATGAAAAAGGTCATTCCCTCCAGAAAGAATTGATGAACTCTTAATTTCTTTATTTGAGGGGAGAGGTGAGAGTGGTATATATTTTATTTTGCAACATAGCTAATATGGAAATATGTTTTCAGTGACCTAAAATGTATAACAACATCAAATTACTTCTCAAGGAGGGGAGAGGAGTTTGAGAAAAGTAGAGAATTTGGAATTCAATATAAAAAAAAAGAATGTGAAAATTTTTTCTTACATATGCTTGGGAAATATTTAATGAAACAAATAATAGTCTATTTAAAAACAAAGCACCTTGATAGTGCAGTGGATAGAACACTGGACTTGGAATCAAGAAGGCTCATCTTCATCAGTTCAAATCCAGTCTCAGACGTTTACTAGCTAAGTGATGCTGGGCAAGTCCCTTAATTTTGTTTGCCATAGTTTCTCATCTGCAAAACAAGCTGAATAAGGAAATGGAAAATCACTTCAGTAACTGACAAGAAAATTGCAAATGAGGTTATTAAAGTTGGATATGATTGAAACAAATGACCAATAAATATAACTATAAACAATATAAATTTTTTTAAAAATTATATTTAGATGATAAAGCAATCTAGAATTAGATTAGTTCAGTTAAATTATATTTGTTACTTCAGAATAACATTAATCTGTTGGTGAACTGGCCAGTAGACTAATATCCCATAGACATAACAAGTATAAAAGGAATTTTCTTTGAGACAGCAACAATCCTCCTGTTACTGGTATGAAACGATTCCTGGCCTCCAAGAGAAGCATCAGCTCCTTAAACCATGTAACTAATCTCAGACAATTGGAATCTGTTAGTTCCTGACTCATAGTAAACACTTAATAGATGCCTGCTGATGGATAATTTTTTTTTTAATTTTCCATTATCTGACTACCATCTCCTAGGCGGCACTGAGTCTAAAGTCAGAAAGTTTTGATTTCAAATCTAGCCTTGGACACTGACAGGTAATATACCTGTGACCAAATGACTTCACCTATTTCTGCCTCATTTTTCTCTTATATGTATAACAATGCACATACCTCACAGGGAATTGAGGATCAAATGAAATCATATTTGTAAATTGCTTGGCACAGTGCTTCGCATGTAATAATTGCTTATTAAATGTTTCCTTCCTTCTTTCCTCTCTTCTTTTCTCTTTCCCTCACTACAGGATAGAAAATGTCCTTAATTCCAAGTTCATATCAAATAATGGTGTTATTCTAAGAGCATTTATGTATTGATTAGGTTCTTTGTAGAGGGGTAGTATCGATCTCCAATATTTCACAATGAATTTCACAATTCAGTTGCAGATGTAATCCAACCCAAGGTCCTAGTGACCAGAATTCCTTAATGGGGACTGTATTTATTACTTTAAAGGACTATTTCCTTTCTTCCTTAGTTCTTACTTAGTCCTTACTTTTCTTCTCAATTTTTGAGAGTAATTTGTGTAGTATGGGTGTTAAGTGTTCTTTAAAACTTTGATAGAAGGCAACTATAAATCTGTCAGAACCAGGAGTTATGTTTTTGCTTTTCATAGTTTCTTTACACTTAGATTCTTTAACTTTTCAGGGACCAGATGATTTAAAATTTCTATTTGGTTTTCTGTTAGTTTCGGTATTCTTGCACTGTTTTCTTTTATGTACTCACTTTAAAAAAAACATAACTTTGTACTGTAGATATAGTATTTTTTATTCTGATTTTCTTGTTTCATTTTATTCATTATACATTTTGTAATTTTGCTTTTCCTCCATCTTTTTAAATTTTTTTTATTTTTTTTAAAATAAATTTATTTAACTTTTTACCTTCATTTTCACAAAATTTTGGGTTCTAAATTTTCTCCCCATTTGTCCCCTCCCTCACCCCAGTACACTGAGCATTCTAATTTCCCCTGTCACAAATCTGCCCTCTCTTCTATCTTCCCTCCCTTCCCTTGTCCCCATCTTCTCTTTTATCCTGTAGGGCCAGATATCTTTCGATTCCTCATTACCTATATTTCTTATCTCCTAGTAGCAAGAACAATACTCAACAGTTGTTCCTAAAACTTTGAGTTCCAACTTCTCCCCATCCCTCCCT
>JAQQSK010012415.1:0-11889 GCA_028658325.1 Potorous gilbertii | reverse complement strand
CATTTTCAGGGCTGCTCTTGCACCTTTGCTGTCTACCTTATTCTTACCTGTGGATCCAAAAAGCTGAAGCATACCCAATGCCTACACCCTGGTAAATTGTCCCAGCAGATGGACAAAAAGAAGTTGACAGTAGCCGATAGGTCTCATACTGTCAGTGAATGAGGGGGATATGTACCCTAAGCATGTGAAGATTTCCACAGCAGGATAGGTGGATGAGGAAAAAAATGTTTCAGTGGCCATGAAGCAGATTGAAGCAGGTGGCATGGATTGCTTAGAACTTGATCAGGAATAGAAGATGTCAAAAGTCAGTTACTTCATCCTGGGCTATAATCAGTCATTTTAACTTTTGTTCTGCCACTGGATGTTGATAATTCAGGAAGAGAGAGACTGATGATTTTGTGCAACTGCCTCACTCAAATCTAATTCATGCACAAATCAAGACATCACCTATGTCACTGGTCCTCTTTGAAAATGAAAGATAAATAACATGCATAGGAAACTTCAGAATGAAGTAAAGGAATAATCTGATTTGCTCTGACCATTGCAGGCTCTATTATCAGTCATTCCAGTTATAATAACATTTTCCCAAACTCTCAAATTCAGTGGAGATTTGACAGTTGTGCCAACAAGCAGCAAGGCTAGTACACCTTAACAAAGTTCTTTAAGATTACTAATGTAGCTGCCTTTATTCTGATTCCATATTTACTCGTAAATTTTCTGATCTTATTTTTATTTAACAAATAGATTTAGAAACTGGAAAGAAAATGTGTTGGCATGAATATCTGATGCTCTTGGAAATTACAGTGTTCATTGTGAATTATTAAATTGGCTTCCTAGGCAAATCACCATATCATAGAATTACAACATTTTAGAGCAGTACTTAGAAGTTTTATAGACCTCAGGAATACAACAATCCAAGACAACTCTGATAGACTTATAATGAAAAAAGCTATCCATTCCCAGGAAAAGAGCTGATGTGTCTGCATACAGATTGATGAATATTTTCTTACTTTTTTTCTTGATATTTTGACTGTATTTTCTTTCACAATATGACTATTATGGATATATTTTGCATCACTACACATATATAACCTATATGTGTGGGTTCTTCTCAATGAAGGTGGGTGGAGAGGGAGGAAGAGAGAGAATGTGGAACTCAAATTTTCAAAAATGAATATTAAAATTGTTTTTACATATAACTGGGGAAAATACTACCAAAGAAGTATTTTAGTCATATTTACTTAAGGATGCTATTTTTAATAAGTATATTTTTTATTTTTAACATTTATTCCAGATTCTCTCCTGCCTTCCTACTCATCCTTTACCCTCTGAGCAGGCAAGGAATATGATATCAATTATATATGTAAATCATACAAGATATATTTCCATATTACCCATATTGGAAAAAAAAGGAAGAAAATGAAGTAAAAAAGATAAAATCTTTTACAGTTGATCATCCTTCAATATTACTGCTATTGTATAAAATATTCTCTTGGTTCTGCTCATTTCACTACACATTAGTCCAGATAAGTATTTCCAGGTTTTTCTGAAAGGATCCTGTTTGTTATTGCTTATTGTACAATAATATTCTATCACAATTATATACCACAACCTGTTCAGCCTTTCGCAATTAATTGGCATTCCCTTAATTTCTAATTCTTTACCATTACAGAAAGGACTGATATAAATATTTTTAAACATATAATTTTTTTTTCTTTGCTCTTTTTGGGATACAGACCTACTATTGGTATTTCGGGGTCGAAAGATATGCATAATTTGCAACCTTTTTGGACGTAGTCCCAAATTGTTCTCCAGAATGGTTGGACAGCTTTGTAACTCTACCAAAAGTACATTAGTGTCCCTATTTCCCCACATCCCCTTAACCATTTGTCATTTCTCTTTTCTTTCATGTTAGCCAATCTGATAGGTGTGAAGTGGTACCTCAGTTTTAATTTGTATTTGGAGCATTTTTAAAAATGACTATCAGTAACTTTAATTTCCTCTTTTGAGAAACATATACCACGAATATTTATTAATTGGAGAAAGACTCATAAATTTGACTCAGTTCCCTATATGTAAGGAAATTAATCTTGCTAAATCTAAAACAGTTGACCCAGTTTTCTAAGTCCCCAATTATTCCTAGGCAATCTGATCACAAAATTACACAGAATCAGACCTTTGAGGAAAAGAGACTGCATCTGAGCTCCAAAATTCAATACCTACCTGTACCATGAGAACCAACCATGAAACAACTGACCATTCTTACTTTTCCTTGCTACAATCTGTTTTAGTAATTTAAAAAAAATTGTGCTAAAATGAAATGACACTAACATGTATTCTCAAACATCTTAACAACAAAATTATACAAACAAAATCCATCTTAAAAAAATCATGGTTTTAAAGCTTATGTTTTCTCTTTATAAATAGATTAATGACCCTTATTTTATATAGTGCTTTAAGGTTTGCAAAGAACTTTCCAAATATTATATCATTTAACCCTCATAACAACCAATGTATATAGGCACTATTTAGACTGTCATTGGTCCCCCAATAGAAAAGTGGTTATTGGTAAAAAGTTAGACTTCTTTTTAACCTCTGTTTTCAGTTTATATTTCACATATTATCTATTTTATCCCACTTTAATTAATAGGCAGGCACTTGTATAATCAGGACAGAGTGTGGTATCAATAGAGTTTTTTTCCCTTGCAGATGCAGATTGCATCCTGAGTATTTCTAAGTGCAGAGTTTCCACTGACTTCAAAAAAGCAGCTTTTAATATGAACAGAATAATAGGAATATGGTTTGATTTTTCACAGGTATTACCAAAAAAATTTTTAAATGCAGGCTTTAAATGCAAACTTCACTCCAAATGACTTCTGAATCAAAGAGAGATAATTAGATGATTCCCCAAAGAAAGAAGTATATTAGGAAATTAATCTCCGTGGAATTGGTAACCTTTTGAAGTAAAGTTATTTCTTCCAATCTCATATTTGAGTTTACATTGTGTGAATCTCAAAAATATATCTGCAAATCCACAGGCCCACCTTCCTGACAGCTGCTTGAACAACTGTGAAGGGGGAAAAGAGGAAGAAAAAAAAGTCTGTCATGATTTCACAGTCAGGATTTCAAGGCAGTTTTGAAAGCTTGAGAATTCACTCAAAATCCTGTAATGCCAATCAAAAGTTGTGAGAAGAGATTGGGGATAGGGTTGGGGGCAGGGGAATTGAGGGGCAGGAGAGGTGGCAAACAAAGTGAAAATAAGGGGCAACACCTTCAGCACCATGCTTCCAAGGCTAGCACAAAAGGAAAGGGGAAAATTAACAGGGTTACAACGATGTTGGGAATATCTTAAAGCCTTTCCTTTCTCGCCTCCCCAGCCCCTCCCCCCAAAAAAGAATCCTTCAGATTTTGTTTTTGTTGTTATTGAGAGGAGCTGAACAATGAACAATGAATTCTGTTTCATAGGTAACATTCCTTCTCCTTCATATAGTAGTATCCATTATTAATGAGCGCTATTTCTGAGTATGAAAGAACTGTTTGAAAAGCATTAACATAGTCTATTGGATGTGACTGACATCGTCATTCCTTTCATTTTGCTGTTGGCAAGAAGCATCCCTGTAGATTTATGTGCATCTGGACATTACTAATATTCTCCTTGTTATGCACCCTGGGCAGCTGTGATATGGAAATTTCCAGTCTAGTATTTTATAGTTTTATGTTTTCAACTTTTGCATTGTGTGTTTGTGACTAAAAGGAAAAAAAATCTAGCAGGTTCTGTAAAAAATGATCAATTAGGAAAAAAAAGTACCTCATTTCTACACATCTATTTTCCTTCTAATGTCTTTAATTGGAATTCCATTAAGGTTATCTGGATCTGAAATGTCTCTGGTGACTGTTTTCTAGCCAGACTGTTTAGTTCCGGAGGCCTGTGTCCACTCATCTTGCTTCTTTTTTTAACCTCTACTTCTCAAAGTTGATTGCATTTTTAATTGCTTTGGTGCAACAAAGACTGAAGCTCCTGTCTCCCTGCTGTTCACTAGCACCACACCATTGACTAGCCTACCCACACAATGACTTTTAATCAGCACAATTAAGAATAACAGGCAAGAATTACAAGTATGATGCAGCCAAGGAAAGGCATGCTAAGCACTTCTTCTTGGAGTTTCAAGGTGGCAGAGATTCATTTTTCTCTCTACTTACCTTTTTCTCACTTTCCCCAGCCCACACAGGGCTGTCCCTAGTAAAGTCTTACTTGACTATGTATGTACATATACATATGTATATATTATATATACACTGATATACTTTAGATGATAAATTACTTCAATGATTCAGAAGATCAATAAGTTGACTGTAACCTGTAGTCCTTCTTTGTCTTTTGGAAGTGGTCAATTCTTCTCGACAAGTGTTTGTCCCTTGGTTGGCAAATGTTAGGAGATGAGCATTTTTCTGGGTTGGACCTAGGATGATAGACACATAGCAGATTTTATTCATATCTTTTGCAACTTGATAAAAAATGCTGAAAATTTTGCTCCATTGTCAGAAGTTGATAAGCTTCCAAGTAAGTTACCAGAAGTCAGTGACCTATGCTATTTATATGTGATGTGAGAATGATTGTGCTTTCAATCATCTATTTTTTAATCATCTGCTATTTATAATACTCACTAGAGAGACCTATTGTAGAAAAAATACACATTCTCTGTCTCTGTTTCTGTCTCTCTCTCGTCTTACTATCAATTATTTCTGAAGGCACATTTTTTATCATTCTTCCTGTCCTCATAACTGAACCTTCCTTTGAAAAACACACAAGTGAAAAAAATCAAAGCAAGAAATTAGTACACAAAATGCATGGTAATTTTTTTTGAAGTCCTCTCTTTTTCTTCTAAAAGGACTATGGAATGTTTCATTATCTATTGTCTTGGACCATTATTGGTTTTTCAAGCATAAAAAATTCAATTTAATTTTAGTGATCTTTTAATTTTTATTATTTTTTGTCATTGTTTTGTTCTGGTTGTGTTTATTGCACTTTGTTCAATTCGCAGAAATCTTACTTTTGTTTTACATTCTTATTTCTTACTTTACAATAATGTTCCATCACATTTGATAACAGTTTGTCTAGTCATTTCAAATTTCTGGGCATCCACTTACTTCTTTCCCATGAACAAAAATGTAGAGAATTTAGTATGCACGTAGAAGAAATGGATTTTTCTCTCCACTGAACTTTTTTTTTACTCTTTTTACAATCCACATAGAATTTTCCCTTCTTGAGTCTTCTGAAATGCTTTATATAGTATGTTCCTGTAGTGACAAATATATTGCCATTGGATACGTTGCTCCATTTTGGAACATTGCTTCTATCTTTGAACTTCTTAAAATATATGGTTGTCATACTTCATTCTTGAAGGGAACCCACTGTGTTGGAGTCAAGTTATGGTGCATCTGACTATGGCTGATCAGATCAATATGAGCTTGGAATGCTCTACCACAGGTAAGGCAGAAATAGTCCTTATGAACATTTACAATGGAGATGTCTTTACATTTTAGCATCTCACTGTTCTTTTGAGCTACTGCAATTCTTCTTTGCTCAATAAGCACAGCTCCTTCATTAATGTGGATATCCCATACTGGATAGTTCTTTGTCTGCATCTCCCATTTCACACAATCAATTCCAAAGCTCTTCAGAGAGCTTTGTCAATATATTGTACTCCTTCAAACAATTTAAAATTGTTTAGAATGGTTGCCCCAGTTCATAGATGCACTAGCAGTGCAGTGTGGTATTCTTGTCTTCCCATAGTCCTTGTCTCATGATCTGTTTCAATCATTTTTATCTTTGTCAATTTTTGAGGTCTGAGATAAAACTAGAGACTTGCTTGGATGCTCATTTCTCTTACTGATGGTAATGCAAGATGGTTTTTATATTTGGCATTATCTTTAAAATGATTTCTTGAGTATCTTTTAATCACTTATCTATTGTGGTCTTTTGATCACTTTTCTAAAGTTCTTTGTCTTTTTTGTCAAATATCTGCATAATCTGAATGCCATTGGTTTTTTTAAAATATTTATTTATTTATTTGAAGAAAGCGAGAAATGGAATGGGGCAAACAGGCAAGAAAAAGGTTTTTCAATGCAGGGGAAAAGGAGAGGAGGTGAGAGGGAAAAAGTCAAACTTACTCTCATCACATTTTACTTAAGAAGGGAATAACATGCACACTTAATTTGGTATGAAAATCTATTTTACACTACAGGAAAATAGGGGAGAAGGTGATAAGTGGGTCAGGGTGTCCTTTGTCAAGAGGAGCGTATACTCTGGCAACCTGTAAGTTCTCAATCAAAGGAGAGGAATTTACTCCTCTCCTGGCCTATGGTTTGGTCTGGGAGCATCCACAAGCACTCTTCTGCCCAGGATCTGTGAGTAGGATTCCCTCTCCAGAGCTTCTACCAGCTCCAGCAGGCCAGTGTTCCTCTTCACTCCAGTGCTGCCTCTCAGGGCTGAGACCTAGATCAGCAGCTCAATTCCCCCAGGATTTTTAAGCAGAGAGCTCCAAAAATGGATGCTGCCACTACAGTAGTTGTTGTTGGTGGGTCTAGATCACATTCCATTCTCATTCAGGTGAAGGAACTTTCTCACTGAAGTTTAAAGCTGTCTTGGGCATTTGTTCATTGAGCAATCTGGGAATTGCTCCTGCTGGTGGCACCCTGAAGCCTGCTCTGGTCCTGTCCCTACTGTGTCTTGAGGGTCATGCTGGGCTGCTCTCTCCTCTAAGCCTGGTGTGATAGACTTTTCCTACTGGCCTTCCAGGCTATCTGTGGCTGAAAATCTCTTTCATTCTGTCACTTTGTGGCTTCTGCTACTCTAGAATTTGTTTAAAGTCATTTTTTACAGGTATTTTATGGACTATTGGGGGGAGATTCCCCAGGTCCATCTTTCTCCTCTGCCATCTTGGTTCCAGCCCCTGAATGTCATTGTTTTAACAAACACATTTTTTTCTATATACATGTATTTTGATTTTGATTATACTATCCACATTGATTTTTTATTTTTAATAGTTTGAAAAATGCAAATGAATGAAATGAAGTACTTTTCAGAACTTATATCTATAGAAAATTACCTATGAGCCTTATTTATATTATTGAAATAATCTGTTTTTTCTCTGTTCCTTGATTAATAATTCTCACCCAAAACAAGATGTGAAGTATATTTTCTTCTTTTCTTCTCTAACAGTTTTAGATTGCACATCTATTTCAAGCTTTTATGGTATATATTGTTGGACAAATCTAAAGCCATAGTATCTACCAAAATGAAATTTCCTATTTGAGGATTCACTGAAAAGAAAATTATTTAATGTTTTGCAACTTTCTTGTGCAAAGACATTACATTCACTGGGATCTATTTGACCAAATCATCTAGTAAAAACATCTAGGCCACTGTCTGGCTGGGCTGGCAGTAAGAAAGGCATTTTGGTTTGAAAGGACAAGTAGTCCTCCAGAAAGATGAGAAACCAGAAAGAGTGAGAAGAAAAGCCAGAAAGCTGTACAAATCAGAATAGACAAAAAGATACATTAAAGATACAAATAGAAAGGATGGCCTTGGTAAGAAGAAAGGTCACATTTTTATCCAGTGCTGAAAGAAAGGAGGGGAGTATGGGGATTATGGAAGAGTTTGAGTTATAGTAATAGTGGAGAAGAAGAATCAATGAAAAACGAATTTTATTTCCTCTGTATTATAGGAGATGAAGACATCTCCTGAGGTGGGGAGGTAGAGAAGAGAAGCCTAGGAAATTGTGCTGTGGGAATAACACCTTGCAAATTATAGCATAGTGGCTGCTCTACCTTAGTGGAAGCTCTCTAATGCCAAAATGGAAGTTTGCTGCAGAATAACTGAGTCTCTGAATTTCCACCTTATCATTTTACCCAAATTGCTTTCTCCAAAGTTACTGAGTGATTAATTTCCAAATCCAGCGGACTTGATTTAATCTTCCAGTTTCTTGACTTCTTGAAACCTTTGACACTGTTAATCACTCTCTCTTTCTTCTCTCTATGTTTTTGGGACACTGCTCTCTCCTAGTTCTCTTCCTACTGTCTCCTTTGCTGGCTCTGCTTCCAGAGCATGCCCTCTAACCATGGGCATCCCACGTTGTTCTATCCTGGGTCCTCTTTTCTTCTCCTTTTATACTACTTTATTTGGTGATCTCATTAGTTCCCATGTATTTAATTAAAATATCTATATTCATGATTCTCAAATATATCCACCTATCTTGCCCAATTTTCTCTGTTGATCTTTAGTCTTGAGTCACCAATTGTTTTTCAGACATTTTGAACTGGATTTCCAATAGACATCTTAAACTTAATATGTCCAAACCATATCTCATTGTCTTTCCCTCACTTCCTTCCTCACTCCTCATCACTACCTGAATGCTTGTGTTCCTTTTTATTGTAGAGAGCAACACTCACTTCCTAGTCCATCAGTCTCACAGCCTAGAAGTTATCCTGGATTTCTTATGATCTCTTACACCCCCTGCTCCTCCATATTTATTCTGTTACCAAGATATTTTAATTTCATCTTTGTAATATCTCTCATGTATGTCCCTTTCTCTCCTTTCACAGTCACTGTTCTAGTGCATGCCTTTTATTACCTCATGCCTACACTACTGAAATATCCTGCTAATGGATTTGTCTTATTTAAATCTGTTCACACCCCAATCCATCTTCTATCCAGCCACTAATGTGGTTTTCCTAAAGTACAGATCTGATCTTGTCAACCTCAATCCCCTTCAGTAAACTCCAGTCACTTACTTTTTTTCCTCCAGGATGGAACATAAAATGTTCTTTTGACATTCAAAGCCTTTTAAAAGCTAGTCTCCTCCTAACTTTACAATCTTTTTATACCATACACAGCCTTCCTCATCCCACACTTACTCTTCTATCCAATGACATTGGCCTCTTACATGTTCCATGAACAAGACACTCCACTAATAAGTCTGTATATCTCAAAGAGATCATAAAGAAAGGTAAAAGGACCTACATGTGAAAAAAAATTTATAACAGTCCTTTTCGTGGTGGCAAAATATTGGAAATTGAGAGGATATCCATCCATTGAGGAATAACTGACCAAGCTAAAGTATATGAATATTATGGCATACTGTTGTGCAATAAGAAATGATGAGCAGATGTATTTCAGAAAAACCTAAAAAGACTTATATAAACTAATGCAAAGGGCAAAGAGCAGAACCAGGAAAACATTATGCACAGTATCAGCAAAACTGGGTTGATCAACTATGAATGCCTCAGATCTTCTCAGCAACACAATTATTCAGGACACCTACAAAAGATTTACAAAGAAAATTGCTATACACATCCAAATAAAGAACTGATGCATTCTAAATACAGATCAATAGATATTTTTTTCACTTACTTTATTCTTTTTCATGTTTTTCTAATCTTTTGACCTGTTCTTTTCTCACAACCATGACTAATGTGGAAATATGTTTTATATGGTAGCTCATGTATAACCTATGTTAAATTATGTACCATTTTCAGGAGAGGGGAATAAAGGGAGAAAAAAATTGGGAACTAAAAATCTTGTAAAAGATAAAAGCTAAAAATTATCTTGATGTGTAATTGGGAAAAATAAAATATGATTTTATTTAAAACCTAAGAACAAACAAAAGAAAAAGAAGTATCAAGGATTTATGGGCTTATATTTTCTTGTCCTAAAATCGGCTTCGATGACTATTTCCGTTTTTGATCTTTTCCTTTCATTTCTTTGCTTTTCCTTCTCTGCTTCTCACTAAATCTAAGAGAGCTGGTTTAAGCTTTGGGCAAGTTATTCTAACTACCACTTTTAATAGCTCAATACCTACCTTTACAAAATTAAAATTTTCAGGATTTTCCCTCTACCCCCAACAACTCCCACCTTCCCTCACTTATCACACATGAGTGTATGTGTGTTTGTGATAGCAGCTGAGATTTTACATTGAAAATAGTGATCCATTAGTGTACTAAGATTTTGCCTTTAAAATCTGACTAAAAGGTATATTATTGAGTGACTTATACAGAACCCTTCTTGAAGTCAAGTCTGTCTTCTCCACAGCAAGTTTGTTGTCAGCTATGCTTTCTTGAGATAATTAAGAACCAAGACTCCACCACAGTTACAGAGGAGACTAGCTCCATTCTTCCTGATAGCCTAGTTACACCAGTCAACAGAAAGAGAACTGCCCTTTGTGGGTAAACATGATGGGAGAATATTTTGAAAGCCCTAAAATGAAGACTGGTAATTTGGAAAGGATGTGAATTTCATTCAGATTTTTAAGAAAAGAAATTCAACAAGAAGCAACTATTCTCCAAAACTCATTGTCAAAATGAAGTGGTTCAGTTTTTGTATTAACATTGATATGATATTGACTTTTCTAGCTATGACTATATACAGTAGTGTAATATTTCTTTTTCTGTATTTATTATATGTGTTTTCCAAAGCATTGTGTGGGATTTCTGACTGCAGTGTTACCATTTCTTAATCAAAAAACTTGAAATTATATTTTCCTAAATATCTTAAAGGTAGTTTCACTGTCTAGATATTTTCAATCTCTGTGAAGCATCAACAAATAAGTTTTAATTCTTATAATTTTGTGCTTTGAATAGAAATCAATATTCTCTATTCATCATGAAACATGAGATATAACACTAACTTCTTCATGAAAACCCAACTGTTTACTTTTTAGAAGCACACTTTGTTCATTAAATGTCGTTTTTAAATTTACCAAATATGTGATGGTCAAATTAAATACTCAGACAACTTTATAAATGAGAAGTGGCTTGAGATAAAAGAAGTATTGCTTTTAACTCAATCTATTAAGGATAGAGAAATAATGCTTTTAGAAAATAACTCTCAATTAGTCAAATTTAAGTTTTGTCTATTCTCCAGTTCTGAGATGTGTGTATATTCACACACATACACACACACAGACACATATATCATCATCTTGTCAAACACCAAAGAATTATAATGAATAATCTCATTATTAATATTATATACTTAATTTTATTATATACTTAATAACACTTCTGTGCTTTGGGGAAAGAGGTAGATCAGGCCAGGTAAGGGAATGCAGTAATGTATAACATAGTGGTCTCCTAGTCATTACAAATGAGGATTAAGTAGGGACAGGTGCCATTTCAGACAAAATGGCAGGTCTGAAATTCAAAGACAACACTAAACATCTATTTATTCGTTTACTCAATTTTAAAATAAATGTGTACACATAAAACAAATATAACCAAAGTTGTCTGAGGGTGATGGGAATAACTGCCAAGTTCAACTGGAACATAAAGGGAGGGGAGAAATATGAAATATGGATGGAAATTGAGATGTCTGAATTTTACTTGATTGATGGTTGGACCCTACTGAAGTCTTTTGAACAGAGGAATGATATTACCAGAAATGGATTTCTCATTGTGAATTGTGAATGACTTTTTAAAGAGTAGCGTAATTGGAGCTAGAAAGACTGGGAAGCTATTGCAGTAATGTTGGTGATTGGCAATAGGCCTTGTACTATCATGCTGGCATGGTTAAATAGGGAACAGACGCATTTATAAGTTCTGAAGAAGACAATAGAAATAGAACCAACAGCAATGGTAGAAATAGTGAACATTGAAGGGGGAGAACATTTTATGATAATAAGAAATTTGGTTTGGGGCACAGTTAGTCTGACAAGTGTTGAAATAGCCACTAAATAATTATTATAAATGCTCAAAATTAGGGCTTCTGAATCCTCTACATTTGATCTAAACTCAGATCAAGGAACAAATTCACTAGAGGAATAAAAGATGACAGAATCACTATATTTTCAAACATGCCTAAAAGGTATCTAAATATTCCATATTTGATGAAGG
>JAQQSK010012414.1:0-11890 GCA_028658325.1 Potorous gilbertii | reverse complement strand
TGGTGATGATGATGATGATGGTGATGGATGATGATGATGATGGTGATGATGATGATGATGATGATGGTGATGATGATGATGGTGGTGATGATGATGATGATGATGATGATGGTGATGATGGTGATGGTGGTGATGATGGTGATGGTGATGATGATGATGATGATGATGGTGATGGTGATGGTGATGGTGATGGTGGTGGTGGTGGTGATGATGAAGGTGATGATGATAATTGACAATAAACACTTTAAGGTTTATGTAACTGCTTTACCTACATGATCTCATTTGATCTCATAAAAATTCTGTTGTGAAATGATAGCCATATTTTATGGATGCAGAGAATGAGTTATGAAGAGGTTAAATAACATGCCCATTCATTGTTATACAATTAGTAGGTGTTTGAGTCAGGATTTTGAACATAGGATTTTCCTGACTGAAAGTCTACTATACAGGATGGATGATAACTATGATACTTAGAAGTGTAAGGAAGAAATAGAGAATATGAAAGGGGAATTTGCTTTAAAAAGTAGGATCAGAGGGTTCAATGACAAGATATTGCTGTGGGAAGGCGGTTAAGACCTTATGATCCATTTTTAGGGCACTAGGAGGAGAGAGTCAGATACATACCACATTACATACAAATAACATATGCTCATGATAAAGGACTAGCTAGGTAGCCAAGTGGATAGAACATTGGGCTTGGAATCAGGAAGCCACATCTTCCCACACTCAAATCTGGCCTCAGATACTAGCTAGTTGTGTGACCCTGGGCAAGTCATTTAACCTTCTTTGCCTCAGTTTTCTCATCTAAAAATGAGCTGGAGAAGGAAATGGCAAACCACTCTACCATCTTTGCCAAGAAAACCCCAAATGGGATTACAGAGTCAGACATGGCTGAACTGACTGAACAACAACACCACATAATAAAGAAATTTTTAGACAAATGTTGAATTTGGGGTCGTCAACAACTACTGAGGGAAAGAATTCTAAAAGTCCTAACTCATCTTCTTGGTGCTAGATTGCCATGGAGATCATCAGAGCTCACTAACCAAAATAAGCACCTCTGAAAATGTACACTAAGTTGTAAACACCATTTATCAAACGGAAAAAAGAAGAAACTCATCCCCTAATCTGTCTAAAGTGAAGAAGAATATGTGCCAATTAAAGGAAACTGGACCAAATTAACTTGTTTTATCTGGAATTCATTTTGGATCCAGCTTGTTTGGGAAAGATTAGCACTAAAGAATGCAAAACCATTCTGAAGACCTTTAATAAGTCCCTCACTGGTGGCCTTTGAGGGGTGGATGTGTCTGTGCTATTCCTGAGTCCCTCTGGCCTCATTGACCAAATTCTGGGCTTCAGCTACTTGCCCCTCCTCTACCCCTTGCTGGAACTGATTCTCAGAATAAGTTTCTAATTAGAATAGGATTCAGCAGGTTCATGCTGGACTCCAGAGTTTTCCAAACATTTCATCTAGGTCTGCCCCTGGGGTAACTGAAGGAAGTACTCCTATTGAGTGAGCTTTTATCCTCCCTGAGTTCAGTAGGGGCTCCATGGTTGGTGTAGACCTGGTTCAGGTCTTGGGATAGTATTACAGAATATCCACTGGAAAATGTCAGAACCGCCAAACCCTCATTCTGCTCATGTCAACATAACTCCCAAAGAAGCCAACAGAACATTCTTCTGAGAGAGGACAGGGCAGATTACAACTCTGATCTAGTCCCACAGGTCATGTTTAAAAAATACCAGAAAGTTAGAACTTACCTAGATAAAAAGTTGAGGAAGATCTAGAGGGAAGTTACCTTGTTGAATTCAATTCAATAGGCAAGTCAATTCATTAAGCTCCTGTGTGCCAGACTTTGTACTAGGCACCGAGTATATACAAAGACTAAGCCATCCCATTAGTTCTGTTATATACAAACACAATTTAAAAGTACATTATTTATATAAGAGAGAGGCAAAGTGCAAAACATGTTCACAGAGATACAAATATAACCAGCATCATCAGACGTGTATGACTTTCTTATGACGACTTTCTTATTATGACTCCAGAGGCACTGAAATAAGAATTCTCCAGTAAATGTTTTAAGAAGTCATCCAAATAGTTAAACAACAAAAACAGATTGTTCCCATCAAAGGGTGCGTAGGCCAGCTCTGTTATGATTTGTATACATAATTGTAGGAGATATGACAATCTATAATTATAGCACAAAGGGTTTCTGAATACTGAGGCTCTTTAATTTTGTAGAAGAGTTGAATCCATAAGATTCCATTTAAATATTTTTTTGACCTTTGACACATTTTGAAGTAGGATCAAAGGTTGGAGTCAGTGTTTTAACCCTTCTAAAGGATATTTTGTTCTGAAGAAGATGACGATGGTGAACTCTGGACATTCTTGGGTTCTTATTTTCCACTCTGTAACTGTCCTTCTCTCGAGAGTATATTGGCCCAGGAATGGCATAATTTCCTTCACTCATTTTTCATTGAGTGCACTCTGTGTCCTATTTGCTGGAGAACAATAATAAGAGAAAATGGAAAAGCTCTTAAGATTTCTTTTTCCAATAAACCCTTTTATCCATATGAGGAGCAGAGCCCCTCTAGTTGGACTCTAATGCCAAAATCTCTGAAGTGCTACACAAGGAAATAAAAATAGTTCTAAAAAAATTACAAAGACAGGAAAAATAGATTGGACTGGACTACATATATGCAAAGGGGTCCATGCTGTAGGTGAAACAACTGTGTGTTAATGATCCTCAAACAATTTGAGAGGAGGATACCAAAAGCTTGGAATAAATCCTGGAACATACTGTTTCAAAATACAAAGATAATTGAGTATATGTTAATAGCTACTGATTCACATGCCTACTTTACCATTCCTAAAAAAATTTTTATGAGAAAAATCTGCAAATGCATCAAAGGGTGTATAGGCCAACATGGTTTTAATTTATATAAATAATTGCAATAAATATGGTGATCTTTAGAAGCACCAGAATAATTCACTTTTAAATGATGAAATATAAAGTTTTTTCAAAACAATTTGCTATACAAAATTGCATCTTTGCAGTCATAGAATTGTCTGAGAGGTGAATATATCCTATTGTGCTTGTTTAAAAAGTTTTATTTTATTTTTTCCAATGATATGTAAAAAAATTTGAGTTCCAAATTCTCTTCCTCCTTTCCTCCTCTCCCCTTCCATGAGTACTTTATTTTTTTTGTTGTTGTTGACTATCAAAAAGCATTTGTTTTGAGAGAACAAAATGTCACCTTAAAGGTTTTCTTTCATCAAGGTGACTCCCATGCATATGTCAAAACCACACAAGACAAGAAAGACAAGAAAGATCTAATAACAGTGGTAACAGAAAAGTCTCTATTAATATCAAGGAGCATAAAAAAGGAGATGCATGCCCACTGATGGTGTTTGCCACTATTAAGGAGGCTGTCCATTGAAGAGTACATGTGGAACAAAGGCCCCCAGAGGTGGTAAAGTCCTTTAGAGGCTCCTTTTTGCAAATGACCTTATCTTGACTTCATCTTAAACTCTGTAGAAACTCTTGGATGAGATGTATAGTTACGCAAAAGAACTTGACGTAAATAACCACATAGGAAAAATCAAGTGGATGAAGAATGCTTTTTGTCCAAACTTTGATAGACAATTATATGGACAGCACATAGACTTTGTCTATCAGTATGTATGTCTTAGGCAGACACTGCTTGAACAACGATTTGGGATCAGAACTGAACATAATAAGGTAGGTTATCTTTGGAAAATTATGTAGTGCTTTTATAAAATTCTATTCAAAAAATGTTCCTCCTTGAAACAAAGGCTCATCTTTTTTTTTTTTTAACAACAGTATTCTTCTAACGGTGGGGACGGGGAGGGCAACTAGCTGGCACCATGATGCATGAGTACAGGGCCTAAAGTCAGGAAGATTCATCTTCCGTGTGTTCAAATCTGGTCTCAAACACTTGCTAGCCATGTGACCCTGGGCAAACCATTTAATTCTGTTTGCCTCAGTTTCTTCATCTGTAAAATGAGCTGGAGAAGAAAGTGCAAACAACTCCAGTACTTTTGCCAAGAAAACCCCAAATGGGGTCATGAAGAGTCAGACATGACTCAAAATAACTGAACAACATGACTGAACAACAATGAATTTCTTCTAATGATGCTGTATAGCTACGAGTATTGCCTCTCAATTAAAGTTTAATGTTACTCAAAGGGCAGAGGAGAGGTACATGGTGGGCATGAATCAATGACATGTCTATTTAAGATTTGTACTAGAAAAGTTGGCATAAGAAAGATTGAGAAAACTGGAGGAAGGTCCTAAGTGAGTGAACCAGTGGAGAATTTACAAGAAGGAATGGATAATAGGTGCATAGGATAAGTCTTGTCTAATATAAGGATGTGATCTGTACTATTGGAAAGAATTACCAGATAAATGAGATTACAGATCCATCAATGTATCTTGTTAATAGTAACGATGTGGGAGGAAACAGATGAGTCCACTTTTAAAAAGCCCAATAGGCCACAAGCTGTATTTACAAACTTCTAGGAAAAAGGTGTCTGCAACCATTAACTCCACTTCCTCCCCTCTCACTGCCTTCATAGCCTGTAACAATCTAGATTTTGGTCCCAGACCTCTAAGGTTACTAGTGCTTTCTTACTTAATAAATCAAATGGCCTTTTAGTTCTCATGCTACTTGATCTTTTGGAAGCATTTGCTACAGTTGACCATTTTCTGATCCATTTTGTCTTTGTCTTGAGTTTTCATGATATCACTTTCTTGTTTCTCATTCTAGATGTTCCTCATTGGAAGTCTCATTTGCTGAATCATCATCCTCTCACTTTTTATGTATGGGTATACTTCCAGGCTTTATCCTGGTCCCCTTTTTTCTTTTTATTTAAATTTCCACTCTGGTCTATTCTTTTTCCTTTTTTAAAAAATGTAATTTATTTTTCCCCCAATTACATGTAAAAGCAATTTAGTCAACTCTCTTTTCAGCAAAGTAATCTTCCTAAAGCACAGGTCTAGCTATGTCACTTCCCTCCCCATTCAATAAACTCCAATAGGTTCTTATTTTCTCCAGGATAAATATAAAATCCAGCCGGGCCCTTAAAACCCTTCATAACCTAGACCTTTCCTACCTTTCCAATTTTCTTTTTTCCCCTCAATAAATAGTATTCTATTTTTCCTAATTATATATAAATATAATTTTCAACCTTCACTTTTATAAGATTTTAGGTTCCAAATTTTTTCTCCCTTCTTCTCTCTTCTCCCCTCTCTCCCAGACAGCAAGCAATCTTATTTAGCTCATACATGTACAATCATGTTAAACATATTTCCACATTAGTCATGATGTGAAAAAAGAACTAGAAAAAAAGGTGGAAAACACGAGAAAGGAAAAACAACAGAAAAGTAAAAGTAGTATCCTTCAGATACATTCAGACTCCATAGTTTTTTCTCTGGATGTGGATAGCATTTTCCATCATTGCATCACTGAGAAAAGCTGAGTCTATCAAAGTTGATCTTTGAACAATGTTGTTGTTATTGTGTACAGTGTTCTCCTGGTTCTGCTTGCTTCACTAAGCATCAGTTCATGTTAAGTCTTTCCAGGTTTTTCTGAAATTTGCCTGCTCATTATTTCTTACAGCACAATAGTATTCCATTGCAATCATATACCACAACTTGTTTAGCCATTCCCCAATTGATGGGCATCTCCTCAATTTCCAACTCTTTGCCATTACAAAATGAGCTACTATAAATATTTTTGTACATGTGGATCATTTTCCCTTTTTGATGATGACTTTGAGATATAAACCTAGAAGTGGTATTACTGGATCAAAGGGTTTGCACACTCTTATAGCCTTTTGGGCATAGATCCAAATTGTTCTCCAGAATGGTTAGATCAATTCACAATTCCACCAACAATGCAATAGTGTTAAATTTCCCTACATCTTCTCCATCATCTATCATTTTCATTTTCTGTCATGTTAGCCAATCTGATAGATGTGAGGTGGTATCTCAGAGCTGTTTTAATTTGCATTTCTCTAATCAATAGTGATTTAGAACATTTTTTCATATGACTATGGATAGCTTTAATTTCTTCCTCTGAAAAATGCCTGTTCATATCCTTTGACCATTGATCAACTGCAGAATGTCTTTCTAGTTTTTGCACTTTACTCCCCCTTATGTACTCCATGATCCAGTGACACTGGCTTCCTCTTTCAAAAGCCTCCATCTCCTGACACCATGATTGCTCACTAATTCCATTCACCCCATGCTTGGAGTTCTCTTTTTCATCACCTTTATCTCCTGGCTTGTCTGGTTCCTTTCAAGTCTCAGATAAAAAGCTAGGATTTAGACAAGGAGCCCTTCCTGGTCCTCATAAATATTTTTACCTTCTTCTGAGATTACTTTTCATCTACCCAATGTACACATACACAAACACACACACACATATGTACATATAATTTGTATGTAAATATGTCAGTTCCATATTGTTACTCCCATAAGTCTGTGAAGTCCTTGATGGCAAGGACTCTTCTTACCCTTTTTTTGTATCCCTAGTACTGGACGAACACAACCTGTGAGTAGACCAACCTGCCTGAGTGGGGACCCAGCTAGCTGGGTAACCCAGTTCATCCTCTATCTTCTGTCTCCCTCTTCCCTTTCTTTGGGGTTTACTGGTTAGATATCCCCCCTTCCTTCCTTCCTTTTTTTCTCCCTTTTTTTCTTGTTCTTTTCCAAAATCTTAAACCCAGTACACTCGAACCCCATAGTTTGGACAACAATAGGTCCCTGCCCAAGCTCCACTTATTGACTGGCATATAGTTACTGTCAATAGTAACAGTTTCTCTTTCCCTCTCAGTTTGATTTTGTTATTTTTTCCTCTTGCTCATTAAAAGGACCATTCCCTGACTACTTCTTAAAGAGGTCTATTCACTTAATGGGCATTACCTCCTTCTAAGTGAGTACCTGAAAAGGCCAAGGTTCCCCTTGGCATTCTGGACCATCTCCAGTCATCCTGATGAATATCTGGTCCCTGGATCCAGGTGGCTCAGGAGGAGAAAGTGAGGCTGGTGACCTTGCACAGCCCTCCTTCACTCAAAACAAAGTCAAGTGCAAGTCATGTCATCATTTCTCATAAACACAACAGTACTTAGCATAGTACTGGCATTTAGTAGGTGCTTAATAAATACTTGGGGCAGCTAGGTGATGTAGTGGATAGAGCACCTGGCCTGGAGCCAGGAAGAATCAGCTTCCTGAGTTCAAATCTGGCCTTGGACACTTACTAGCTCTGTAACTCTGGGCAAGTTACTTAACCTCATTTGCCTCAGTTTCCTCATTTTTAAAATGAGCTGGAGAAGGAAATAGCAAATCACTCCAGTATCTTTTGCCAAGAAAACTCCAAATGAGGTCATGAAGAATTGAACATGACTAAAAAGCAATAAATAAATGCTTGTTGATTTTACTTCGTTTTTAAACTCTTGTTGATCTTACTAATTCTTATCTCAGTGCAGATGATTCACAAATATACATATTCATCATTATCTCTTTCCTTAGCTCTAATCTCATATTGCCAACACTCTTTCAGATAGCTTTACTTTTGTGAAAGCATCATAAGACTCTCAAATGCAGCCTGTCCAAAATGTAATGCATTATCTTTTTTCTAATACCCACCCCTTCCCTAACTTCTCCTTTTGTGTGTCAAGCATCACTATCCTTCAGGTCACCTAGATTTGCAACCTTAGCCATCCTCATCCTTTCACCTTCTCTTTCCCCCCATATCCAATCTGGTGCCAAGCATCTTCTGTTCCATCTCCATAATATTTCTTGCTTCCCTCATTTTCTCACTACTCATAGGGCTGCCATCTTGGTTCAGCTCCTTATATCTGCTCACCTGGGTGTTGAAATAGCCTTTTCATTGAGGTTCTTGTCTCTAGCCTTTGACTGGGTGGGGGGGAGGGATGCAGTGGGGATGAGTAAACCATATGATGACATGTGGCATGTATCATATTACTCATCTATCCAATAAATTTGGATACAAAAATCACTAATAAACTAATAAATCACCTAATAAATTAGGAAACTGAAGCCTAGAGAAATTGAGCAGCTTGCCCAGTAATAACAATAGCTAGCATTTATATAACATATACTATGTGACAGACACTGTGCTAAGCGCTTTATAAATAGCTTCTCATCTGGTCCTCACAAGAACCCTGGGAAGTAGGTGTTGTTATCATTCTCATTTTACAGAGGAAACTGAGGCAATCAGAGGTTAAGAGATTTGCCCAAGGTCACACAACAAGTAAGCCAGATCTGAAGCCAGGTTTGAACTCAAGTCTTCCTGACATCAGGCCACCGTGCCACCGAGCTGCCTCCAAGGTTAACCTAACAAGGATCAGATAATAAATAGAATTGGAACCTAGAGCCTCTGACTACACCGTGGTGACTTTTATGGCAGATATTTTAATCACTTGCATCACAGATAGAATCCCTTTTCCCAGAACAATCCTCTTTCTCCTACCCTTTCTGACTTGGGTTTGGGTTACATAGGTCCTCTGGACAAAATTCATTTGTCAAAGCTCCAAACTAAGGCTTAGCCAGTCATTAAGTTTCTTGATGAATTGTAGTACTTTTGTACTCCAACCATACTTTCCCACATAACCATATCCACCTAAGGGAGAGGTATGTCTTTTCTCTATGAGAAAGAATCCCATGACCCATAAGGCAAAATCATAGAAACAGATGGTACGTGATCACAAAAGTATTAGAAATACCACCCTAGAGACTGCAAAGATCCATTTTTCTATCATGGGGTCAATAAGATGAACTAGAAGTTGCCAATGTTAGTCCAAGAGCCAGGATTCAGGGTAAGGAAAAGTCTGCTTGTCTTTGAAAATGATCAGGATTTGCTCAGAGGGGACTAGAGACCTTACATCTGGGTTTATTTTGTTTGCTCTTCTGTATCAAGGTCTCCAAAAACTGGATCTAAGTTGGATTCTTCATCTAATCACTTTCCTTCTGCTAACTTTGGAGTGGGGTGGGGCAAAGAGTGCTTATTATGTATCCTGGCTACCTTCCCACAGCTGCCTACCATTCAAGCTCACTGTCACAGACAGATTTCTGTTAGCATTAAAATAATAAATGTTGACTTCATAGTAGTTTCCAGATCTGAGTATTACCCTGTGCTGAACAAAGATTAGGGATAAACTCCTTATGAGTTTGACATGGTACAGGTGAGGTTGACTCTGCAGGTAGGCAGAGATTTCAGAAATAATGATAAAGAATTTGCCCTCCAGTGCAATGACCTGAGGTTTGAGCAATTCTCAGGTTACTGTCCCTTTCCCAGTATCATGTGGGAAGAGATCACTTCCTTTCATGATGCTCTTGCCTTTTTGGCCTACAAGGGTAGTCATTCTAGTGTGATACGTCTCAAACTTGTTTTCCACGGAAGGGGAGATGGAGTTCTGGTTAGTCTGAGACAGACTCTACCCTTTTAATCAGAAGCACTAGTGCAGAATCTGAGGCCCTGGCTGAATGGGCCAAGAGAGCTTCAATTCTTATTATCTCAGCACATCGGTAGAGCCATTGGGGTATTTGTTCCAGAATGGGCCTTAGAAATCTTCATCTAACCCCGTGTTTTAAAGATTAGAAAACTGAGTCTTAGAGAGCTTACAAATTGCCTGAGATTATATTACAAATTAGTAGCAGAGCTAGAATTGAAAGTCAGATCTTCTGACTCCAATGCTTTTTCCCCTCAAATCTAATGCTCCTCCCCCATGTAACATGTAGCTACTCCCCTACTAGTATGGAACTAGAACACAGGAATTTAATCTAGGAGTAAAAAATATATATAAATAGAGATAGGTTTTCTTCAATTCATTTATTTTTGAGACTTTTGGGGATAAGTGACTTGCCCAGGGTCACAGAGCTAGTACACGTCTGAGGTCAAATTTGAACTCAGATTCTCCTGACCCTAGGGCCAGTGTTCTATCCAATGTGACACTTAGCTGTGCCTTCAATTTATTTTCTATTCTGAATTCTCTTCTACTCATTTCCCTTTCCCCAACCATTGAGAAGGCAAGGAAATCAAAAACAATGACAAATAGGGGGTATAAATTTATATTTCAGTTTGCACTCTGAATTTATTATCCTCTATCTGGAAGTGGATAGCATGTTTTAGCATTTATGTATATATATATGTGTGTGTGTGTGTGTGCGTCTAGGAGTTCATGACACAAAAACTGAGAGGTAGTATGCTATAGTAGCTAAAGATAGGATTTGGACAAAGGCCCGGGTTCAGGTTCTGTCTCTAAGACATACTGACTGTGTGATCCTGGTCAAGTCACTTAAACTCTCAGTGCCCTAAGCAACTTGCAAGTTGCAGAGAAGGTATCATTCTGCATTAGTAGTGGGAACTTTTTCACCTAGGAGGCACAATGGATAAACTGAGGGATCTAGAGTCAGGAAGACCTGAGATCAAAGCCAGCCTCAGACACTTAGGAGGGATATGCTTCTGGGCAGGTTACTTAACTTCTCATAAGTGACTTAACTGTGACACTTTCCTCATCTGCAAAATGGGCATAATATTAACACCTTCCTCCCACAATTGTTTTGAGGATCAAACGACATATTTGTAAAGCACTTTGCAAAGTTTAAATTGTATGTAAATAGCATTATCATTCCAATGAATTTGTACCAGTAACCTAAAGTTATGTGATTTGGAACTTCTTGACTTTTGAAAAGAGATTCTAAAAAATAACCAGACTATGTATAGTGGGTATTTGCTGCTGGATTTTACTTCTAACAGCCTGTACTTATATATAGTAAGACAACTAAACTATATTAAATGATTTTGCTCTTTGCAAACTATCCCAGAGATCATGTGCTTCTATCTTACATTTCAGTCTGACCTTTCTTCAAGGTTCACAGAAAATTCCAGAGATGCACAGTTTTTCTCAGCTTGCAAGATTTGTACAAGTTACAACTCAGGCAAACAGTGCAGAGATAGCTTCCGTGCCCCACTGAAAGACCTTTGCAATCTGTCTGTGGTATTAAGAGCAATTCTGTACTTTTTTTTGCCTCAGGGAATCCAGCATTGCCTTGGTGACTGGCACACTTCAACACATTTCAAGATGTAACCTTTACTTTCTCAGGAAAACTGGCTTCCTGTCGATCAAAAATGAAACCAACAGAAAACTTGCAAGACTGATCTATCTTACTGGGTGGTAATATGAACACCATTCAAAAAGCCCTGTTGCTAGGCTGGTCTAACGCATGAAACTTGTTTGATCTTGTTTCTTTATAGGGAAGTGATTGCCACTACATTTTGGAATGACTTGTCTCTCATTAGCAGTGCTCATGGGTTTTTAGCAATTTGTGTGTCCTACTGCTTCTATATGATATAGTAACCTATGAATAAGTAGGAGCCACAGACTTTTCAAACCTCTTTGTGTACCTACACACTTCTTCCCCTTCTCTGCCTCCAAACAAATCGCTCTTTGAATTTGCCCTCCTTTGTTCTTGCTTTCAAAATCTCCAGATCAGTTCTAGTAATGTCTCCTAAATTTGGAGGATATATTTAAAAATCAGAATCAATGACTGTTAGAGCTAGTACAGGACTTTAGAGGTCATTTTTTGGGGGGAGATGGAACATGAATTGTGACTTCCATGTTGAAAGGAAGTCCCAGTGAGAAAACCTGCAGACACTTACATGTTTTACAACATGTGATCATAGAGAGCTGCCTAAGGCACTGAGAGGTTAAATAATTTACCCAGGGTTAAATAGCCACTAAGTGTCAGAGACCTAAGGTCTTCATTACTCCAAGGCCAGTTTATCCACAATGCTTCTTTCACTTCTTTTAGGAAAATGAGGCTCAGAAGAGGAATTT